>JAIOTZ010000988.1:0-41336 GCA_023374045.1 Limonium bicolor
CGTGCCATCTCAACTAATGTACGATTCTTTCGTTCCACAACACCATTCTGCTGAGGTGTGCGCACTGCTAAAAAGTATGGGTGATACCTTGATCAGTACAAAACTGTCGAAACTGCTGATTGACAAATTCTGTACCATTGTCTGATCGTATGGTACGCAGAGGAAACCCCAATTGGCGCTGTATCTGAACACAAAACCCTTTAAACAGATTGAAAGTATCGGCTTTAGCATGAAGTAGTAAATCCAAGTGAAGCGAGAATAATCATCAACCAAAACAAAATGTATTTCTTTCCAGCCCTGGTCATGGTGCGCATAGGTCCTACCAAATCCATATGTACCAATTCCAGCACGGTGGAGGTAGAAACCACAGACTTAGGAATATGTGCTGAGCGAGTCTGCTTATTTAGCTGGCATGCACTGCAAGGAAAGTCTTCCTGAAGAACCGACGATGGTAATCCTTCAACGAGGTGTTGAGTTCGCAATTTATTAAGCAGGCGTATGTGAGCATGACCAAGACGCTGATCCATAAGTTAGCATTTTCTGTGGAAGCAGTGAGACAGGTAGCGTCCAATCTTTGATCATCAACATCCACTAGATACAGATTACCCCTGCGATATCCTTGCAGAAGAGGTGCGCCTGTCGTCAAATCTGTGACAATGAAACCATAAGAGTCAAAGGTAATAGAGGAAGGACCCTTATCACACACTTGTGACACACTCAGTAGATTGTGCTCTAATCCATCCACCAAGCACACATCTTCAACACTCCCCTGGTGACCTACTGTGCCTATAGCAATGATCTGTCCCTTCCCATTATTTCCAAAAGTCACAAATCCTCCCTGTAAACCTTCAAGTTCCTAAAATAGTGTATGGTCTCCAGTCATATGCTGAGAACATCCGCTATCCATAAGCCAAATGTTGGCTCCGTCAGCATAATCCTGGCACATAGAGGAAAGGAATCAATAACGTTTAGGGACCCATTGCTGTTTGGGTCGACGAGAATACATACTAGCATATTTAATAGAATGAGTAGCAGAATCTCTAGCATTTTCCACTGCAACTTAAAACATGAATTGATATGATGTCCAAGAATATGACAATAACAACATTCTATCACTGTTGAACCAAAATAAAAATTTCTCTTTCCAGGAATAGTTTTAATTTGTGTATATTGCTTCTTCGGTCTTAGATCAGCTTCAACTCCACAGAACCCTAGTCCACCTCGATTTTTATTTGGTTTTCTAACAATTTCATTAAGTTTGATTTTCCCTGTGTGCCACGATGGATTTTCTAGATTGATGATGTTCAGTCTTCTATCCAGAGTATCACATTGTTTCTGGAGATCAGCATTATCCTGACGAATCCATTCATTATCTGCCTTAAGTAATTGAATTTCCTTTTCTGCCCATTCCGGTATTGAACTCGACTTACTTTTAACTGACGACGTAAACGTAGATTGTAACACCTTGGATGAACTTTCTACCAGCTTTTCTGCAAACTCCTTATTTTTTCTTTTCAACTCATTTATCTCCTGCTCTAGTTGCTTTATTTGAATTTCTCTACTACTACCATCGTCAAGCTTTCCTTTTAAAGCCTCAATTTCTAACAAAGCGACCGTCAAAGCATCAAAAATCTGATCTTTCGGAGATTCCCTACCTACATTATTGAATTTAAGAAAACTTACCTGCTCTCCCACAAGAGAGTGATGCTCCTTGTCTTTCGCAACCAGACACATCGATTCATCGTATGCTAGTTCATCAGTGTGAGACCGATGGATAGCCGTCATACAATAATGTGCCTCCACCTTTTCAGCCGGTTCAGACTCTTCTTCTTCTTCACCCCATACCGCAGCAGCCATACGGGGATCTCGATTTCTATACTGCGGGGGTTTGGATGACAAAGGACAATCCTTTATCATATGACCTAACTTGTGACACCGGAAACACTCCACCTTACTCATATCTGAGTCGCGCCGGTTGCTGCTTGAACCCTGAAATCCACCCTTTTTTCTGCTCATAATTCTCTTCAAACCTTGAGCCAGTAAATTTATCTCTGTGTCGAACTCATCATCTAACTCCCAATCAGTATTTTCCACCACCCTTTTTGCCTTCAAAGCAAGATCTTTTCTTTCAAGAGAAATACCATCCAATGACTGTTCTTTCATCTTACTTTCATGGACGATTAAATCAGAACACAATTCTTCGAAAGACACCGTCGATACTTTGTCCATCTTCTCCAGCATAGAGGTGTAATTCAACCAGTCTTTAGTAAGCGATTCCAAAAATCTCTCATTAGTCTGTTCATTCGTAAGCGATGCACCCACTGTCTTGATTTCGATTAAAATCTGATTGAATCTCTCAATCGCAGCAACCAACGTTTCTCCTTCAGCCATCTTAAAGTTATTGAATTCTCTCTTATACTGTTTCTCTTTTGCTTTTCGAATAGACTCAGTACCTTGATATGCTTAAGAAAATCCCACACACCTTTCGCTGTTTGAATACCGAGAACTCTTCCTTGATCTTCATCCGAGAGAGACGATACGAGAATCCGCAGAGCTTGTTTGTTCTTGCTGAGTAATTTCTCATCATCCTCTGTCCACTGTTCTTCAGGCTTATCCTGATATTCCCTTCTACGGTGACGGTGGGTTTGAAATCGCCTTTAGTAACTACCTTCCAAACTTTGTAGTCA
The DNA here is from genome assembly GCA_023374045.1 of Limonium bicolor. Lineage (NCBI taxonomy): Eukaryota > Viridiplantae > Streptophyta > Magnoliopsida > Caryophyllales > Plumbaginaceae > Limonium > Limonium bicolor. The sequence goes on from JAIOTZ010000988.1 coordinate 2,688, forward strand.
ACGGACATTAGTTGAGCTTCCATCTGCTCCCACCATTTGGAGTAGTTTAGCCTGGTTAATTTGGGAGCCTTGACATTGTACGAACTCATTTTCACGATCTACCTTGAAGCGTTAGCTTCGAGCAAAGGTAAACCTGCTCTAATACCACTTGACAGTTCGTAACGAGACGTCCGGTTTACTCAGTCTTGAACCGAGTTCTTGGTGTTAACTAATATAAAGAATGCAATCTCGATATAGAAGAAAACTCAGCCACTAATATATTAATAGCGTGAAAAACTCCTCACCTGATATGTTCAACACCTTGAACAATCACTCACTAATCTATCACTCTTCGAATGATAGTCACACACCTCAATTCACGAATAAAGAATCACTCTCATAACACTCAATGGGTCTCGCCGTAAAAGGGTGTCGATCTGTTCTTGATACCCAAAAGCGCAACCCTAAACTATATCTATGCAGTGTATATATACAAAAGGAATAATCAAATAAGTAAACAAACTCCCAACAATAACGAGAACTCAGGAAGATATATCTCCTCTCCAATAGTACCGAGAATAAAGGGAGATATATCTGAAGGAATCTTAACAACCTATCGCAGCATATAATGTCACGTGAGCAGCTCCGCTTTCTGTTGTAGTCAAGATGAATTTTACCAAGATAAATCATATGCTGAGTACAAGACCGGCACTGCATATTTGTCACACATCAAAAACTATAAGTATGTGTCACCACATACATTTACAGCTAGCAAGTGAACGACGAAGCTGGGAGACGTACCAAACCCCTCTCGTCCTCTTCTCTATAAATAACAATCAATGTATATTTATTACACAACACAGTGGGAGGTGACATACCTAGTACTTGTAAATATTTCTTGTACCTCCATTACTGCTCCATTGTTCTTAGTAAGAACCTCTGTCATTACCACCCATGGACTAGGTCATTCACGACCGAACCACATAAATCCTGTTGTCGTTCCTTATGTACCACTGCTCTCGACACTTCATTATAATCACCACCTTAACCTCATAAAGCAAATAATCTATATCTTAAGTTCAAAGGTTATACTCTAGCTTGTAAACTAACATCTAGTACATCAATAAAAAAACAAGCAGGGCAGAAATTGAGTAACATCCAAACAAATTGTTGCAAGTTGAATGAATTGCTATTTGTCAATCAAAATTGTTTTTTAAATTTTATTGTCTTCAAAATGAGTACTCATACAATTCCCTCTTAGAGGATGATTTCAAGATCGATACACTTGAGGCCACATCGATGAGGAGCGAGGATGTGGATCCCACACCTGTAGTTGCAAGAGTTTTTTTCCTCCAGAACTGATAAGTGGAAGGTAAAGAAGGGTATTTATGGCTTATATTTTTTTTGATAATTGGGCACAAGGCCAAACACCGCACCGCGGTAACTCGCAAGACGCCAACAAAACTCAAGATAAGAAAACAAAAAAACGCGCTCATACCTTACTAACCCTTCTCTTGCCCAGAAACTAGAGGACTACCCATTCCTTAACCTTTTGATCTTACTTTACGTTTGCCTCTACTCACAACCTTACTTACACGAGAAAACTTACTAAATCCCAAATGGCCTTTCTTCGCCCCCACATCTCTTATACCGCTGACTCTAGAGGTAGTTCATGAGCCGCTGTCCGATTCAACCACCATTCCTCCTTTGTACTCTTGGCTTCTCTGACAGGAGTACTCTCTCTGTTCGCGTATGATGTCTTCAAAGTTGTTGAGGGCACGATCTTCATTAATGATGCGCACCCAAGGTCTTTGGCTAGCTTGAGTGTTTGTCTCATTTCCTCCTTCACAAAAGCCCCCTCAGGGCTCAATCCTAACAGTTCGTAGTCAGGGGATACTGTGACTCATCAAATAAGCTCCTCAGATCCTCCCCGACCTCTTCTTCTGTAACACCCCAACCGTTAAGCTCGTCATTACCTCTTAGACTGTCACCAAATGCTCTTACTCACGCAGCGGAACTCTAATTACAATGAGGGGTGAAACAACGCCGTTAGCCACCCATATGGCTAACCAGGCCTTTCTTACATACCGTAACGGTCTGATGAACTGGAACAACCGAGTACACAATACAAATACAATACTCAAAACATTTCTTTACTATACCGAGTCTACTATTTACGAATGCCGATAACATATTTGGTCTTACACCTCATTCAAATACATAAGTAATTACAATCTAACTGCCCATGCTAACACCGACCCCGTCCTACTCTCGTACGGTTTCATCTTCGGTGTACATGCGAATAAAAACGTTGCCCCTAGGGGCTCAACTTAAAGCTGCATATGAAATTCGCATACCCCGAGCGCTAACCGGGGTACGCCGACTACTTTTGTCGGATATACATGGAGTTCATTTTAGTCAAACAACATGCATCATAGCAATACAATATATATGTGTATTACTCAAGGAATCTACATCCAATCACGGAACACAATTCCTAACTAACATAACAAGGTTGTTAGTTGTATCAGTTTACTCTTAGGCCTTGAGGGTTATACCTCACTATGCCTTGTTTACTCATTCAACATCTCACCCACTCTCTTGGGTTACTTATTCATATACACACCCATTCTCTTGGGCTACTCATTTTATACTCACCCATTCTCACGGGTTACTTATACACATTATCTCACCCACACTCTTGGGTTATTCATACTCGTTATCTCACCCACACTCTTGGGTTATTTATACTCAAGCTATTGTAGATTCTCGAGACACTACGGGTCGCCTACGTCACGCTTGTTACTCTTAATACATTCTCAGGCCAAAACTCATGGCTCTCGGGCATAGTCTTACTTCCCCGGTTTCGACCCTACTCTGGTCTAGCATGGTGGGAAGGTTCAACTAGCTCCCGGAACTCTCTCTTAGTTCCTAACTCTTTTACATATGTCCGACTACTCTCGGACTACTCTCATTCCCCATACACTCCTCTCTCGAGTTATAAATATTTGTGTTTTAGTCTAGAAGCATCACTCTCGATGTTTCTAATGACTTTGGGAACAATACACAAGTTCGGTTAATATTAGGTTTTAAGAGTTACCCATATGTTTCATTTACTCATACATTCGGTTATTTTCTTATACCGGGTAAAATCCTCATATAGGAGGTCGACCATGTCTCAAGGGAGCTACTAATCCCTTAGGTCTCTTTTACCTTCTTTACTAGTTCACATCTTAGAACTGTCTTTAATCCTCTTGAAGGAGGTTCACTTATCTTCCCACTCTCATTTGTTTTGTGGATTGTTTCAATATGGTTTCCTAACCGTTATCGGGTATTTACTCAACCCGTACTTATCCTTACATTCTAGGGAGTTCACATGTTTGCGTTATCGTTATACTTTAACAGATAGTTTGTGTGTTTGCACGTTTTCGTTATCTTAAGCATCGACCCGATCTATGGGTCTCTAGCCTAACGTTACTCACTACGAGTCGGTCCATACACTATGTTAGACCACACCGGCATACAAGTATGTTAGCTCATTCAACATACAACAAGGCATACATAATCAAACAATGGATTATTTTCATGCTTTAATCTTGATTAAGCCGGCACACAAACACAGAAATCAACGTAACTCGGTTAGCACGCGGGGTATGAGAAAATCATACCTTTCACCGGGGTTAGCTTTTACCGTGTGTTCTCACCATTCTAGGTTCGCACTTGGTCCACTGATAACATTCAAATGTTTATATTAACATTAAGGCGTTACGGTATGTAAAACTAATACTCCTGTACTTAACCCCGTTATCCCGTTATTCCTAGTTTATTTCATGTGTTCTTTAACTCACAACTTTCTCATTCACTTCTCAAACTTGTTTACACTCTTAATGACCTTTAAACATCATTAATCAAGTCATAATTACCTTATACTCATTACCCATCAAGCCCCTACCTTAGAATGGCTTTAAAATGGTTTCTGTGAAGAAAATGGGGTGGTCCGGGTTTGTGTCCGGGTTTACAAACCCAAACCAGTGATTCTGGTCACTCTCGGGTGTATTTTATGACTGGTACGGGTTTGTGTCCTGGTTTACAAACCCGGACCAGTAGTTCAGAATACTCTCGGGTGAATTTTAGAGGTGGTCCGGGTTTGTGTCCTGGTTTATAAACCCGGACCACTCCTCTGATATATTTTCTGCCGTGTTTTAGCACTGGTCCGGGTTTCTGTACTTGTTTACAGACCCGGACCACTTGCAGGTTTGAAAAATATATATGTTTTTGCTTCTGTTTCAACTCCAAACTCATGCCAACCTATCCCCCACTCTTCCTACATATATTCTAGCATGCTTTGACATTGTTTAGGCATTCAAACTAACCTAAAACATCCCATATAATCATCTGTTACTTAACCCATTTCACTGTAATTTTTCCCTCTGTTACAGATTTCTAATCCATGTTCTGTTGTAGTTTTCAATCTTCTTCTCCCTTCCATTATAACTCCACGTATTAACACACTCAAGCCCATACATTCCTAGGCAAATTTTGACAGAGTTTGTCTACTTTCCTAAGCATTCTCCACACACTAATCAAGCTCACAAAATCTGTTTTTCATCCCTGTTATATAAGCATTAAAACACTATTGCAGCACATTGTTTTCCCTCTGTTATCACACAATACTAGCTCAGTTTCTAAGTTTGTTTTGCACCCCCAAACAACATTAAAACTTCACCATTCATCAAGCAATATTGTAGTACCAAAGCTACACTAACTCACGGTCATTATTTAGGTTCAAAAATGTGTTGTACAGAGAAGAAAACCATCGCAGGTAAGTTCATTACCTCACTAGCTTTCTGTTTCCTTTTCCCTTCTTCCTCCTTCTCTTGTTCTCTCTCTTCTCTTCTTGTTTCCCACCAAGCAGAGGGTATAGATTGCTAACTACAATCATATCCCCAAACCACATACAACAAGCTATTTTAATACTCACGTTCCTCACAAAATTAATATTTCAAGAGCTAGCTTTTAGGGTTTAGCTTAGGGATTACCTTCAAGTGTACCAATGGAGAGTTTTAGCAATCAAATGGATGGAATTCCAGCACTCCACAGAAGCAAGGAAAACCGACTGGAAAAATGGAGACAAGAGCTCACGTGGGCATTTTTGATTTTGCTAGAAAAGTTAGTGAAAATGGAGCTCTTGAGTTTCTTTTTACCTTAGAGCTTTAAGGAGATGGAGGAGACCCAAAAATACCTCTTCAAGCTTCAAAATGGCCTACTGAAATACCCCAAATCTAATTAAAATTATTAAACCATTATTTAATGGAAAATAATCCTATTATAAATCATTTCACGTACGCATGCAAACCCATGCACGAGAACGTTACGTAAAAACAGTCGTTTCCTCATAACGCTAAAACGCCTTAGAAGCATATGGTCAAACATGACCTTGTATGACCCTCTAATATTCAAACCAAATGATCATACAACTATTATATGAATATATAACATATTCCCTAAGCTATATTCAGTCAAAATGCAAAACGCGCGGGAGTGTTCACGCACGTCCCTTAAAGCACGAAAAGTCCGGAGGAGTGCCGAGGTGGCACAACTCCTATAAAATTAATTCCTAGAGTTCCTAACATCAATATTAACCATTCTAAAGAGAACCCACGAAGTGGTTTCTCAAATTCAACAAAAACCACAGGAGGATTTCTTAGCGCTCCTTTTTGCCCGGGAGTGTCCCGATGGCCCGTAAATTTGTCACGGGTTGATATAACCCCATATAACCCAATGTAACATCTTAGTATATGTTATTTACTATAATAAGTGTTTAAAAACACTTGGAACTCATAAAAACAATTTGTTTCCCAAAATTTCCTTAGAGCACAAAAACACACTTTCGGGTGTCACGAAAACGCGTTTTACGCAATTGCCTTGTAGTTTTTGACATGCCACGAATTGGTAATCTTAAATAGGGTTAAAATGACCTTCTAAATCATTTGGAGAGACTAGTCAACAAGGCTCTCTATAGGGGCCGAAGTTATGCCCAAAAACTAGTATAAAATTTGCATTTAAAGTTTATAAAAGGCATAGAACATGTTGACTCACCTTCCCATGTGTTATATTAATTAATGTCAAAGTATGTAGGTCTCATTTGACCACCAAGCTGTCGAAATTATTGCAAACAGGAAAATTGTTCTACTAAAACTAAATTGAAAAACCTAGAAATTAATAAATGAAAAGCCTGTCGGGTTGCAAAATCCCGGTCGCAATAGTATAGCTAACAGAAGCAACCGGGTATCAATCCACGGGACTTGAAGAAATAAGCCTAATCCTAAGAAAACTAGAAGTTTAGGGGGTTGTGAATTGTTTTTTGTAACTGAATTTAGTAAATGCAAATAAAAAAAACTAAATGAACGATTAATGAAAGTAACTTGATTAGTTCAGTAAAATGAATGGTACTCCGGGTTCGGGTTGTTCTTTACTGGATAAATCTAGCCAAACCTATAGTTTAATTATGAGAAACGGACAGGCCAATTCTTTTTTTTTTACTCTCTTCAATGCTAAATCCTAGTTCATTGAAGAGCTCACCTATCAGAACATGTCAACTCTAATCTAGAAGCTGGCAAAACACATATAGGCGGAATACGTGCAAAGAATTATTAGCATTTGCAGGAAAATTATCTATCCGACTAATCTTCCTACAAATCTCCAAATTAATTTGAACTTCCTGTTAATCATCTTATCTGATCAAAACAGGATTCGCAAAACAACTCTATAAATGCACAAATTTAATAGAGAAGATGAATGATTAGCATTAACCTAGAAACAATCCGATACAATCTCATAACCAATTACAGAAATTCTAACTATCTTGTATCCATTGCGAACAACGCTTCCCCAGAGTTATCCCTACTAGCCAAACATAATCACAAAACAGACAAAGAAAGAGATTGAGAAATCATCTGGAATAGAAAACTTCTAAATTCGCTCCGCTGTCCAGATCTGGAGTTCGTCGGCTAGAGGTTGAAGATGATGGTGGTGATGGTGATGATCGATGATGATGGTGATGGAGCGAGGGGAGGCGTGATGTAGAGCCTCTCTGAGGCATCTGGCGTGAATGGTCTTGTTTCCCCTCCCCAACCGTATGTGACTTTTTATAACAAAAGTAGACATTTTTAACTCTTAAAAATGTCAATTTTTCGAATTCTGTACGCGGCGTCCGAACTTGGAAGTTCGGACGCATGTTGGACAAAATTTCAGGAAGTTTCGACCTCTGTCCAAACATCAAAGTTTGGACGTATGTTCGGACATGTCAGTATCCTGACGAGTGAAACTTGTTTCAGGCCTATATTCTTCGTTTGGACTCTGTTTTGCTCCCCGTTTTGTTGCGTTGCGAAGCTTGTGAAGTGAAGAATGTAATTCCATGGCTTTTACCTTCATTTGAAACATAAATTTCATCAATTCTTCTTATCTAAACACAAGTCATAGGAAAAACAAATGGTAAATGAGAAATATTTGCCAAATCACTATGAAAAATAAGCAAATTAAACCTTTCAATTGCTCTATATTTCACACTTATCAAACTTCCTCACACTTAGCTTTTGCTTGTCCTCAAGCAAATAAAGAATAAAACTCACTCCAAGGTCGTAGTATCAAACCTCAGGGTCAAACAAGTGCAGAAGAAATCAAGCAAAATGGCAATCAAAGAATAATCATGCTCTCAGTTGTAAGTATTTGCAAACAGTGAAAAGAAAATTTGATAAAAGCATGGAGAAGTTAGATTGCAAAAACTAAACATATAATAGCTTAGGATCTTCCACCAATTTCATTCTCTCAACCTTTGGATGACAAGGGGTGTGAAGTAATGCCATATTCCGTAATACCTTTCAACACCACGCACTCATGATCAAATAGGAAAATTGCAATAAGCATTCAGCTTTTAAGGGCTTTCCTATCTTTGCATTATTATTTATCTTATTTTCTGCACAATTGTTTTCATCCCCCAGACTTTTCTCTTTATCCGTGTAACGGTGTTGGGCCTTCTATCCTAGATCACAGACCTTAGTAGATGGGTGATGAAGCACCCCAAGGACTTAATAACCGGATAAACGAGGCCTGTTTTGGTTCAGAAAATTCATGATCAGAGGAGTACCTTGCCTTATACTTCATACCAAACTTTCATATCACGCCCAAAGTCACCAAGCCAAACTAATTTAATTTGAGCAATCAGCTAATCCACCATATTTCAGTGAAAATAGAATTAATTTAGAGAAAATAATACATACGAACAACTTTAAGTAAAAAGATTCTTGAGGTTGTCATCAAGCTCGATTTCAAAAACTTCCACAAAATTATCACCCAAAATTCAACATTTACTGGCACTAAAAGAAGCTTATCCGTCATAGCAGAGAACAATCAAAAACTAGTGTGGCATTAAATACAATTGGCATATTTTCAGGGAAAGGTCTCCACTTCCTCACACTTAAGAGGAACAATGTCCTCATTGTTCACAAAAAAAAGACCTTTCAAAATATGCAGAATCGAAGGATTTCATTCACGACTTCACATATATTAAACATTAAAAGCATGATAGGGTAAACACAAGCAGTAAAATAGAGAAACTGCAACTCCCCTGATATCTTTAAATTGAGGAAGGTTCCCTTCCTCACACTTAAGCTTGAATGGCGGGGTAAAAGCGTTCCTCACACTTGAGTCCAAGCAAGTGTCCAGCCTTGAAGAGATAGGAATACCAAAAAAAATTGCACCTACATACACTTTATAAAACATGAAATAATGCTAGAAGCGTTGCATTAGTAGCAAGGGCACCACCATCACTTCTGACTAAAGTAAAACTAAAATAATTCTAGAAATAAGATAAAACTAGATAAATGCAAAACTAAACCTTTACCACTGGGTTTCCTCCCAGTCAGCTGCCCAGATTTAAAGTCCCTGGCTGGACTTTTTCTTTATTACCCCGGATCAAAATAAAGTCAAATGGTGTCAACGGAATACGAAGTGGCCAGCAATCAAGACTAAACCACCTGGATCAAAACAAACGTTACATCACAGATAAAATAGGAAATAATTACTCCATAAAACTGAGTGTTTGAGGAGGTATTGAAGGTAACGATCTTCAAGGTGAAGATGGGGTTGATGAAGGATCTTTTTTCCTCAAACTTAAGGATATAAACATCCTCATATATCTGGTAGGGCTCAAAGAGACCATCATAATGGCAGAGTGGTGATGGCTCGTCCTTCTCAAACTCTAGGATGTAAACATCCTCTTTGATTGGGTGAGGCTCAAGAAAGAATCCACACCGATGGTCAAATGCATATGAGGATGGGGAGGGAGGGTAATTTGAATCTTCATTAGCTTGCTCCTCCTCAAACTTAGAAAAATCCTCCACAAAAACATCATCTGAAACCATCAAAACCTTCAATTCTTCTTTAGGATCCGAATCTACTTGAGAAGGAAGTGAACCAGGAGTTCCATGCTGCAAAGAAAATTGACTCATCTGCCCCTGCATATTTTGAACATCCGGCTCCAGGTTCTGATCAATAAACGTTTGGTGCTCATATTGACTCTCCTGGGTGGCCACCAGCTTGTCTATCATCTCCCGGAGCTTAGCATTATTTGAGATAATGACTTGTTGTAGAGGAGAAAGTTGTTCATGACAAAGATTTTTCCCTTGCTCATATTCAAATTGCTCCTCAATCCGCCTCATCTCCTCTATCTCTGAACAAGCTTCAAACTCGTGGGGTCCCCCACACTGAGAGCAAAACGGATCAAAGGAATCCGAAGACACTTGATATTCAGCCCACATAGAAGTATGGTACGTCGGCTCAAATGTCATCTTTATTTCACCCAGTGACCTGACCAACTCATGCGTCATTATTAAAATTAGGTAGAAAACTAAAAACTAAATAAAATAAAATGTAAAACTAAAATAAAATTGATTTCCCTTCTAGTTCTTTGTGCTCAATGAGAAGTGTTGCCAATCTCCATATCAAGATTTCAAGATCAAGTACTGCGCATCCACCAGACACCTACTACAGCTAAGAAGGGCAAAGACAAAATGCAAATTAGAACTAAAATAAAACAAAAGAGAAATAAAGTATCAAAAATAGTAAAAATACTAAAAACAAAACAAACAAGAAATAAAAATTACAATAAAATAAAGAAAAAAAACAATAAACAAAACAAAGCAGGTGACAAAAAACTTATGAAATAAAACAAAATAAACAAATAAACAAAATATAAAAATAAAAATAAAAATCAAATCAAATTAATTAAAACAATAAAAATAAAATAAAATAAAGTATAAACAACTAAGAATAATCAAATTAAAATTATGACGAATTCCAACTGAATACAAGTAACGCAAGAATTACGAAAATAAACAAAAACTAAGAGATACAACTAGTGAAAATAAAATAAAGTAAAATAAACAAATAAGCTAAAACAAAATATATAAGAAATAAAAATAAGATAAAAGAAAAACAATTGACAACCAGGGCAAAGGACTAGACAAAGTCAAGTCCCTGGCAACGGCGCCATTTTGCAAACAGGAAAATTGTTCTACTAAAACTAAATTGAAAAACCTAGAAATTAATAAAATGAAAAGCCTGTCGGGTTGCAAAAATCCCGGTCGCAATAGTATAGCTAACAGAAGCAACCGGGTATCAATCCACGGGACTTGAAGAAATAAGCCTAATCCTAAGAAAACTAGAAGTTTAGGGGGTTGTGAATTGTTTTTGTAACTGAATTTAGTAAATGCAAATCAAAAAAACTAAATGAACGATTAATGAAAGTAACTTGATGAGTTCAGTAAAATGAATGGTACTCCGGGTTCGGGTTGTTCTTTACTGGATAAATCTAGCCAAACCTATAGTTTAATTATGAGAAACGGACAGGCCAATTCTTTTTTTTTTACTCTCTTCAATGCTAAATCCTAGTTCATTGAAGAGCTCACATATCAGAACATGTCAACTCTAATCTAGAAGCTGGCAAAACACATATAGGCGGAATACATGCAAAGAATTATTAGCATTTGCAGGAAAATTATCTATCCGACTAATCTTCCTACAAATCTCCAGATTAATTTGAACTTCCTGTTAATCATCTTATCTGATCAAAACAGGATTCGCAAAACAACTCTATAAATGCACAAATTTAATAGAGAAGATGAATGATTAGCATTAACCTAGAAACAATCCGATACAATCTCATAACCAAATTACAGAAATTCTAACTATCTTGTATCCATTGCGAACAACGCTTCCCCAGAGTTATCCCTACTAGCCAAACATAATCACAAAACAGACAAAGAAAAGAGATTGAGAAATCATCTGGAATAGAAAACTTCTAAATTCGCTCCACTGTCCAGATCTGGAGTTCGTCGGGCTAGAGGTTGAAGATGATGGTGGTGATGGTGATGATCGATGATGATGGTGATGGAGCGAGGGGAGGCGTGATGTGAGAGCCTCTCTGAGGCATCTAGCGTGAATGGTCTTGTTTCCCCAACCGTATGTGACTTTTTATAACAAAAGTAGACATTTTTAACTCTAAAAAATGTCAATTTTCGAATTCTGTACGTGGCGTCCGAACTTGGAAGTTCGGACGCATGTTAGGACAAAATTTCAGGAAGTTTCGACCTCTATCCGAACATCAAAGTTTAGACGTATGTTTGGACATGTTAGTATCCTGACGAGTGAAACTTGTTTCAGGCCTATATTCTTCGTTTGGACTCTGTTTTGCTCCCCGTTTGTTGCGTTGCGAAGCTTGTGAAGTGAAGAATGTAATTCCATGGCTTTTACCTTCATTTGAAACATAAATTTCAACAATTCTTATCTAAACACAAGTCATAGGAAAAACAAATGGTAAATGAGAAATATTTGCCAAATCACTATGAAAAATAAGCAAATTAAACCTTTCAATTGCTCTATATTTCACACTTATCAATTATGCATTGGAATAAGGCCATGTGAGCTAGGAAGAAAACAAAATGCAAAAAGGTAAAAAGTAGATCTAGATTCCACCTTTTGATTTCTTTTCTCCATGTGACCTTCCTTTGCTCTTCCTTGGCTCTTCAATGTCGATTGAGACACCTCATTTGACCCCTTGAATTCGTTCATCTACAAGAGGAGAAGAAGACAAGCACAAAACATAGAAAAATCAAAAGAATATACCTTACCTAACTTACCTTGTCTTCTAGCTCACATTATTTTCTCCACCTTGCCTTGTCACCCCACATGTCCGAAATTATGCAGATAACATGGGCATTTATTGAGCCAATAACCCATGGAATAAACTAAAGAAAAGAATAGTCATTTGACATTAAAAATTGACAAAACAAAAATCAATTCCAAATTGCATTCTCTTACCTTATACGTGAGTTTAGTCTCATTTCCCTCCTTACACTCTTCATCAACGAATTGGTAAGGCTCCCTCCTCTCTCTTCTTGCTTCATCTTCTTCCTTTGAAGCTCTTAAGTCCATTAATGGAGTTTTAACTTCTATCTTCATCTTTAAGGTAATTTCCTAGCATCTCTTGTCAAGCCTTGAAGCAAAACTCTTCCTAGCACATCAATAAGCATTCGGCATCAATTAGTTATCCAAGGAGGTTGTCCAAACCAACATTAATCCAAGGAGCATTTCAAGGTTATCTTAAGGTAGTTTTAATGCTTGAAAATCCTTAAAGCACATTTTTATGGGTAACCAAGTTCTACTTCTTCTAAGGTTTCTTTCTTCTTCATTTTCATGAAGGAGACTTTGTTCTTCATCTACCTTAGGAGTGCCGAATTTATAAGGAGAAAAAGTCTAAGGTAAATTCTTGTAAAACTACTTACAAATCTACTTAAGATCTTTATTGAAGATCTAACTCCTAAACACCTTCACCACTTGCATATAACCGAAGTGGAGCATCAATATTACCTTGGAGAAAGCTTGGAGATTCAAAGAAGAGTTCAAGCACTAAACCACCTTTGTTAAGAAGTAAGTTTACTAAGTAAATCTTTATGTTATAAGCTTTGTTAAGCTTCTAAAAATTATAAAAAAATTATGTACATCTCCTAGGATAATTAAAACCGAAACTATATGGTATTATATGCCAAAAATATAATCTATAAAATATATGGAAAATATTTACCTTAAGACACATTTTTGTGTCATAAAATTTATTTATGTTACAAATAAATTAAGGCCGAAATATCAAGGGCAAAAATGCTCTATTTTAAGCTAAGAATCAATATAACACATTACAATAATTTTTACATAAGTTATATGACTCATATGAGTTTATGTACATTTATTATGACATATAAATCCACTTTTATATACTATATGGTGACTATTTAATTATGGCCGAATTGCCTAAGTGAAAAATAGATTTTTATGAGCTACTTATGTATATAAACTTATACTGCAAAGTTTAGTGAGTTAAAAATATTTTATTAGTGCTTAAATGGCTAATTAATTAAGTTATGTGGCTAAAATGTAATTTTTACAAAGTTTGGTGCATTTATTGTGAAAGCCGAGAGTTAAAGGTGTGTTTGGTGTAATTATGATATAATATAAGGTTAAGAATTAAGTTTAAGAATTTTAGATAATTTACACAAGCTTTAAAATAACTTTTTATAAAGTTTTGGGCTATTATGTAATTTACAAAAGTTGTTATGAAAGTTTGGAACTTATTAGTGGGCGAATTCATAATTAAGAGATTTATTAGGCTCACCTTCGAAATTTTGAGGAATTAAATATTTAGACTATAGTTTATAAGTTATTAAGAAACTATTATAAAGTTTTGGGATGAAAATGTAATTAAGGAAAAATAAATGACAAAGCCGAATTACTTTGGGGTTAGTTTGGTAATTTAAGAATTTATATATATATATTCGGCATTTATGGAGAATTAAAATTAAAACTATAGTTTATAAGGCATTATGTAAAGATTATAAGATTTTGTGGCTAAATTGCAATTATAAGAAATATATATATATAGGCCGAGAATTGGAGGGGCTAGGTTGTAATTTTCAAAAGTTACAATATTTAAAAATATATACCAAAATATTAATGGTAGTTTTTGTGATTTAAGGCATTAAAACTATGATATATAAAGAGATTAGAATTTAAATGTAAAGTTTATGAATTAATGTGGTCGTTTTGTAAATAACCGAAATATAAGGGTAATAATTTAGATTTAAATAAATATAGGTCCTATATGGATATTTGGAGGAATTAGAAGAAAGATTTTTGATTAAAGGAATTATGAAGATAAAACTATGACTTATATAGTTATAAGGAAATTAAAGGTAACCAATAATTATAATTTATGATTGAAGGAGGAATAATAAAAACTATAAGAATATTATGTCCATGTATGACATATAAGTATACTTAAGAAATTATAAGTTGTTATGTCACCTAGACAATCAAAATAAACAACAAATATAGTACATGAATAAATAAATACATACATGTACATTAAATGATTTATAAATAGATAAAAGGAGTAACAAATAAGTTGTACAAGAAATCATGAGGTAACTAAAAGAAATAAACCTCACATGAGATAACAAATACGAAATCTGTTGAAAGATCCAATAAGATTATTATATAAGGGTAACATAAATTAACCCTCTCAGTTAATCCTATTCTAGGACTTTGTTTGACCAGACGTTGACCGGGAATTAAAACAAGTACAATCTACGGTGAATGGTATGGGATTCTTGCAACCTGTTTTCTACCGGATTACACCGGCTTGTGTGCTATCTGTTGTTTGAAATAACGACCAAGATAATTAATGTAAACTGTTGTTTTACTCTTGTGCACTGTTGTATTATTTTATGTGCGTGAATGATGCTGACTACAACGTGTATGTCCCACGCATACAAACACTACTATACCAGTGGATTAAATACCTGCGCTTCAGTATACCGAGGACTTGTACTCAAGTCTCTCACTAACTTCACTTTATAACAAACGTCATTATCCTAACGTGATAATTGACAATACACATTGTGTTCTTGTTTAACGTCTTTATATGACACTTAACAATTCTATACTACGAGAACGAGGAGCCCAGTTGGATCTGGCCATGCATGCTACAGGAGTTGTACCTATCTCAGGTCGTCTCCTATTCAATTACGTCACGACGGAACATTTTAGTGGAGAGGAAGACTCTATTCCTCTCGGGTTTCTAATGCCCATCAGTTCAGTGGAGAGGAAGACTTCATTCCTCTCGTGGGTTCTATTTCCCATCAGCTCTCAGTACAGGGTTTAACTACGTTATCTCCTGGGGACTAATTGCCCAACCTTTCTCTATAACGGGGTCACTATACCTCCACTATATTGATATACTTTTATACATCTGTCAGTCCCACTGTGTGGACCCGACAGCTATCAAATGATTCAGCTCAGCTAACTTGATCTTCTGAAGTCTTGTTCTATGTGACATTATTGTCCTTGTATGGATACTTGTTATTATCAGACTATGCTTGTTTACAGCTTTATAAAAATGAACTGCATGTGTTCGACAAAGTAGTTGGTGTGGCCCGGTAGACGATGGGCTGCACGTTTTCCATACTAGCATTGTTTGCTGAGCCCCTTTGGGGGCACCCCCATTTTTCAGGTACCTGAAGTTGAGAAGATTACCACACCGAGTGTAGGTGGGGTAGATTCAAGCTATGGGAGTCTTCTTATAGTTACTTGTTTTTACTTAAGTATTTTACATTAGAGTTTGATTCCTAGTATCTCGGATTGTATTCGTATTCAGACCGTGATTTTTGGAGATTGTATTTGGATTTAGCCTTGTTGGTCACAAGGGTGGCCAACGGCATTGTAATACCGCCCGGTTGTTGTATTTATTTCCGCTGCAGTTGTATTTTATTTGGGAGTGATCGCCGTTCAGGTTATTGGATTTTGGGTTGGGGTGTTACACCTACTGCCATGGTGATGAAGGTGGAGGTTTCCAACTTTTAATGGGTGGAAATTGTTGCCCAAGATGAGAGGAATTCAACGGTGGCATTTTTGAGTGATTTGGAGTTGTTTTGGTTGTTCAAAATCAAGCAAGAAGAGAGGCGCTGAGAGGAAGAGTTGAAATCGCCATTTGTGTGCAGAGGAAGAAGAAGGCTCTGTCTGAGAGGGGAAAAAATATCGTGACTGGCAAAGGAAAGGAGGTGAGAGCATATTACCTCTTTTTACTATTCACTTTTTACTTTACTTATTTTTTTTGTCTTCCTGCTACTAAATAACTAGCAAGCTTATTAATGTGTGTGTACCTACTAATTAAAACCGGCCCATATAAAATAATTGCCCGGGTCGTTTTTCGTCTTTTCGAATAACGCTCGTTTTCATTACCCGGTTTTGACACTATTCACTCCCGGGACCCATTTTCCGGATTTTTCTCATTTCTTTATTTTTAATGGTTATTAAACTTCCATTAATACTTAATTATAGTTATTTAATCAACTATAATTTTTACGGGTCTGCTTGACCACTTAAAGTCATGTTTTCGGGTTTTCTTGAAAAACGTGCTTTTTTGCTTAATATGCGTTTTAACCCATCATTTGGATCCGTTTTCTTCGGGAATTATTCCCACATACTAATTAGGCGTAACTAAGCCTTAGGAATCCATCTCGGACTCTAACGAGATCATATATCTCTTACACTCATCTAATGCGCGGTTTAGCATTTTTCGCGTTTTGCGCATTTTCTCTTTTCTTTTGGGTTTTATTTCCCGTACCAATACTCTCTAGGCACTACTAGGCCTTTGATAATCGTATTAGAATAATTTAATCACCATTTTTAGTTCCGGGGTATTAAAATCTACCCCCCTTAGGAAATTTGTCCTCAAAGTTGGTGAATCTTATATTGTTACTCTCATGGGCACGCTATGCCAAGGTTATAATACATGTATAACCTTACAGACTCCACAAGTCAGTCTCATTTCACACTACACATACCACACACATATCCCAGCATGTATAGCAATCAAAATACTCTTTATACTCTCTCCATGGAATCGGTCCAAAGACAAGAAGGCACTACAGTCCTCGAATCCATATTGAGTAATACACTACTGATCCCTCAGGTACCGGTCATGTTGGACACTTACGCTCTCTGGTCCACGGCTGTTTCATGACAAATGGGCACTTACTCTCTCTGGCCCACGGTCCCTTCGGTTCTGATCAAAACGTTACACATATACATATCCTCAGGCACTCTGGTTGACTCACTCAACACAGGATCGTCTCAGGGTACTCTCCCCGTCCCGCTGCCTTTGGAAAAATCCCACACTGTCACCGCCCCAACTGGTCACTTAGGACTGCCGCACGTACGGTGCAATGGTTTCAAAACTAATACACGCCCACCGTTCTACCGGTCATCAAGACTTAAAGCCACAGCCATCGGCGGGTGATAGCGGTTTCGAAACCAATTTTCATTTCCACCTTCATACTTGAAGAAAATTCTTTTGTAAATTCCATTTGAAAATTCTTTTTTAAAACATCACACAACTCCAAGTCCAATTTATGGTAGCTACCTCTTTTCTTAGCGTGATTACTTGTGACCACTTATAGGGAGCTTCAAGAATCATCCAACCCTGATGTGATCAGCATTAGTGTTGAACTATCCTTCACCCCAATTTGTGTTTGGTTTCCCTTGATCGCTAGCAGATCAAGTTCCACCTCCCACGTCAGTTTCAAACAATCAGATAGTCAAACATTTTCGTTTTCTATCTTTTACTCTTTCTAGTCGTATTCATAACCCAACTCATTTCAACTTATCACTTAGTTATGGAACCTAAATCCTCCATTTTTCTCAACTTCACTTCACTTACTTTACCTAAGCAACTCATGACTTAATTTCTCAAATTGTTACTCAATTAAAAACACACTACATACGACTCCAAAGGATGGAACTCACTCTATCAATCATTCTTAAATAAAATCACTTAGGGAACTCACTCCCAACTAGGTTATACACCGGTTTCATACCGATTCATACTCTTAATATCTCATGTCTAATCTCAATAGACATATATTATAGGGATTCTCTTTCCCCAGGAGTTTCTCTACTCCTCTTTTCATATTATTATATACACATTACTCGCATCTCTAATGCAAAATACTCATACCTACTCGATGAATGGGTACACATGTTTATGTAACATGAGGTCCTATCATCAAAATAATACCTTTTGTGCTATGCACATAGTAGTTTACGCACCAATACTTAAAAAATACTCTAAGCGGTTTCTCGCCCTACCCCCCTTAAAAGGGGTTACGCCCGCGTAACAGACCATATGTTATCACTGAACATTGGTTCACTAATTCAGGTATCATGAAGTGTTTTAACTTCAATACGGTTAACTAACTCATAACCGGGTTCAGTTCTAGCCTCTAAGGCTTCAAGGCGTTTAGGATTAGCTATTTACTCACATTATACTACTAGGTATACTTAACCTTTGAATTACACTCCACTAGCTTTTGCTGTGTGACCTGATAACTAGAGCTTAACTCACCCTTTTGGTATTCTGAATGTATTATCCACTCCCTTACTATCCCTTTGGACTTGGGAATAAAGGTTCTCAATCGTCGCTTGGTGTCTCTTACCGTATGCGAATTCGATGAGTTATAGATTTTCTCTCCAGTTTTCTGGAAATCTATTTCGTATAACTCTGTATACCTTCGTGATTATTCACTTACTTTTCCTGACTTATTGTCGGTTGAGGTCAAGCTACCACTTAGTATGTAGTGCTTCCTCGATTAGTTTTGGCTTCCGAATTATGTTTGTTTACTTGTTTCTGTACAAGAATTCTTCATTGATACTACTCTGCATTACCATGCATCGATCCTTGGACCTGTGGGTTATGGCCCACGTTCTTCGTGCATCTTTGACCAACAGCCGCACGGTTATCTCTCTAGATTCTCACTCAACAGGCTTCGTTGACATCTCTCAATTCCCAGCTCTCCCACTCGATCATTACCACACAAGTGCAATACCAAAACACTCAGTCATATAGAGTGCAGAAGCGTAAACCCTTGGCAGTAAATCTCTTATGAGATAGGAATGAATACGTCTCCTTTACTATCTTTTCTCATCATCTTCATTTCATTATCTGATTACACTCTTACAATGGTCGCTCACTGCGTACCATGCTCTTATTCATTAACAATATTCGCTTATATGGCATCAGCTACTACTTTAGCTTCCGCTCATATACTCCTGCCATTTATACTATGGCTTGCCATTCACTTGGCTCAATAGAATATATTACTCTAAACTCTCTACGCTTACTGCGCATTGTTTACTCTGCAATTCATACTGCACACATACAGTGTTTACTACTAATCCGATTACTCTCTCGGTTTCCTTCCACTGCTATCAACGCCTTTCTATGCACTATCTCTGTTCGACTTACTCCTTGGCGATAAACACATGCTCAAGTTTCACTATTCCGCTCTAGCGGTTTCACATTACATCCTTAGATGGTAGCCTTTCTCTGAAGGATTCACGCAATTGCTGCTCCATAGGCCTCATAATCACAAGTGGTATCCCCACTCTAAAGTAGTGGTTCATCTTCCACTGTTTCTTCTTTTGCCTTTATGCATAGGTTCACAATGTTTAAATCTACAGTTTGTAGTTAGTTCTGTCGGCTTACAAGCCACTTTGCCTCGAGCCATGCTCTGTGCGGCTGTTTATACAATGTCTGCTCCTCCGTACACCATTAACTGATTGGAGGTAGTGCTGGGCTCTTTGACATAGGTGTCTATCACACTTCCGTATCTAGAAGGCCCTTTAAGTATCTTAGTATTATTTCATGCCCTCTGGCAATTTAGGGTATCCCGTGTTACGTGGGATCCCTTCGGGTTCTACCCGAGTGTTCGCTTACACTAGTGTTACCAACACGAGGTTTCGTTCAACTACTGTTGACTCCAGCACCCTTCACGGATTGCTCCTGGGTGTTACTATGTAATGCCATTACATCTGGCTTGTACTTATGGTTATGTTCAGTTGTGACTTCGCCTTGCGGCTATGTATAACTCGAACTATCCCGTTTAGGGTTGTAATGCCTCCCATTCTTGGGTAGACCATTGGTTCTTTTTCCTTTAACTTCTTGGTCAGGTCGTTATTCTCCTCAGTGAGGTATGTCGTGGGAATCCTATCCCGTTTATCAAACATTGATATGATCATTTAAGGCATTCATCTTATTGCTTACACTGGTATTCATTCTAGTTATTAGGTATTTCCTCCTTGATTCCTGAGACATATCCAATGTCTATACTTAATACTCTGTGCTTCTCGCTCTTATTAACGTTATATCCTTAGGTCCGTCACCTTATTGGGTTCTTGACTCCTTTAGCTTGGTAAGCTTCTCTAGGTTCATTGATCATTCGAGGTGTCCAATGTCTTGGTTTAGATTGGCTCTTTCGTCCGTAGTATGGAGTGGGCTACTTCCCGTGTTCCATACTCTACTTGTATACATACATGGAGTATCTTATTGATACGTCACCACTTACTCGACCAACTCAGAACTGGTTTGTCAGGCCCGCAAGCTCCTTCGGAGTGCGGTCATTCCATGTCTCGTTTAGTACAACGTAGTGTCGGTCACACGCCTAGGTGAAGTATTCTGTTGCCAACTCCTCTTATATCGTCCTATGATAACTTACCGTGGTTCTCTGGTTTGGTTTTTAAAATTTGGGGGTTTTGGAAAATTTGAGTTTCGAAAGAAAATTTGGGTTTTGAAGGTAAATTCTTCATGGCATACCAATGCCGGCTGCACCTTACCGAGTCCAGCTCCTCGCTGACTGGTAAGTTCTTCATACAGTGATCAGGCCATTAGGCCTTTTCAAGGTTTTGTTTCATAGTTCTTAGGGTTGTGGTGCTGTGTTGGCTTCTCTCGCCATCTTGGTACTCTGTTAAGTACTTCTTGCTTGTTAATGTTCCTCTTAACGGTCCCGTTTTACTGCACTTGCCGTGGCAAGTGCGCGGTACAAGCGGTTTTTGGGATAACTCATATGGATTTAGGTATTGTTCACATTATATTTGGTAGCCTTGTCAGCCCTTCCTTGATCCTTTAGTTGGATAACTACTCCTTAGAGCTGCTTCATATTCATATTGACATGACTGACATTCATTTAGGTGCTTCTCCACTCTCGGAGTTCCTTATTTACTTAGTTCTTTGTTCTACCTCATTGCTCGTTCCCACGTCTTCATTGTGGTTACCGAGGTTTAAGTTATTTAGGCACTACTTCTGTAGTTCTATCCGGGTATATCCCGTAGTTATGCTCGTAGCTGTCTAAGCTATATCAGTTAAGTATTGCAACCTCTTTGGGTGTGGTTGGGTGGGTGCATCTACCTTTGACTAGATTCTTAGTCAATTGGTATACCATTGGTGTTATTATTTAACTATGGCGGTCCGTAGACATGTGTCCCGGTTCTCGTTATTTCTTATGAGTCCGTCTTGTCGCACGATTGGTGCTTTCTTCTTGCTGCCGCTCGGCCAGTTAGGTTCTCGCGACTGCAAAGCATGTCGCCCCAAGCTGCCACCGATTCTGGTCTCCTTGGATTAGGATTTCTCAACGTCACGCCATTGAGTGCGGTTATTATCGTTCCAGCGGGATCCGTCTCCGGGGTCTCCGGTTCTCAGGATCTACCGCATGACAGGTTCTGGTTCATATTGAAATATTTAATAACTGCCTGATCGGGTTTCCCCGTCTCTCTGGCGTTCTTTCCCGAGCTTTTAATACGGGGGTTGTGGAGGGCGGGTTTGGTATTGTAGGTATCTAGATCATACTGGAAGTTCCTAACTAGCGCATCTCTCACGCTAACACTCAACCCTTAGCCCTAGGTCTCTAATTCCTAACTCGGTATTACCTAAGCTCGGTATTTCCAGTCATCAGAGCGATACTTCGCTCTGATACCATTTTTGTAACACCCCAACCGTTAAGCTCGTCATTATCTCTTAGACTGTCACCAAATGCTCTTACTCACGCAGCTGAACTCAAATTACAACGAGGGGTGAAACAACGCCGTTAGCCGCCCATATGGCTAACCAGGCCTTTCTTACATACCGTAACGGTCTGATGAACTGGAACAACCGAGAACACAATACAAATACAATACTCAAAACATTTCTTTACTATACCGAGTCTACTATTTACGGATGCCGATAACATATTCAGTCTTACACCTCATTCAAATACATAAGTAATTACAATCTAACTGCCCATGCTAACACCGACCCCGTCCTACTCTCATACGGTTTCGTCTTCGGTGTACCTGCGAATAAAAACGTTGCCCCTAGGGGCTCAACTTAAAGCTGCATATGAAATTCGCATACCCCGAGCGCTAATCCGGGTACGCCGACTACTTTTGTCGGATATACATGGAGTTCATTTTAGTCAAACAACATGCATCATAGCAATACAATATATATGTGTATTACTCAAGGAATCTACATCCAATCACGGAACACAATTCCTAACTAACATAACAAGGTTGTTAGTTGTATCAGTTTAGTCTTAGGCCTTGAGGGTTATACCTCACTATGCCTTGTTTACTCATTCAACATCTCACCCACTCTCTCGGGTTACTTATTCATATACACACCCATTCTCTTGGGCTACTCATTTTATACTCACCCATTCTCACGGGTTACTTATACACATTATCTCACCCACACTCTTGGGTTATTCATACTCATTATCTCACCCACACTCTTGGGTTATTTATACTCAAGCTATTCTAGATTCTCGAGACACTACGGGTCGCCTACGTCACGCTTGTTACTCTTAATACATTCTCAGGCCAAAACTCATGGCTCTCGAGCATAGTCTTACTTCCCCAGTTTTGACCCTACTCTGGTCTAGCATGGTGGGAAGGTTCAACTAGCTCCCGGAACTCTCTCTTAGTTCCTAACTCTTTTACATATGTCCGACTACTCTCGGACTACTCTCATTCCCCATACACTCCTCTCTCGGAGTTATAATAATATTATGTGTTTTAGTCTAGAAGCATCACTCTCGATGTTTCTAATGACTTTGGGAACAATACACAAGTTCGGTTAATCTTAGGTTTTAAGAGTTACCCATATGTTTCATTTACTCATACATTCGGTTATTTTCTTATACCGGGTAAAATCCTCATATAGGAGGTCGACCATGTCTCAAGGGAGCTACTAATCCCTTAGGTATCTTTTACCTTCTTTACTAGTTCACATCTTCGAACTGTCTTTAATCCTCTTGAAGGAGGTTCACTTATCTTCCCACTCTCATTTGTTTTGTGGATTGTTTCAATATGGTTTCCTAACCGTTATCGGGTATTTACTCAACCCGTACTTATCCTCACATTCTAGGGAGTTCACATGTTTGCGTTATCGTTATACTTTAACGGATAGTTTGTGTGTTTGCACGTTTTCGTTATCTTAAGCATCGACCCGATCTATGGGGTTCTAGCCTAACGTTACTCACTACGAGTCGGTCCATACACTATGTTAGACCACACCAGCATTCAAGTATGTTAGCTCATTCAACATACAACAAGGCATACATAATCAAACAATGGATTATTTTCATGCTTTAATCTTGATTAAGCCGACACACAAACACAGAAATCAACGTAACTCGGTTAGCACGCGGGGTATGAGAAAATCATACCTTTCACCGGGGTTAGCTTTTACCGTGTGTTCTCACCATGCTAGGTTCGCACTTGGTCCACTGATAACATTTAAATGTTTATATTAACATTAAGGCGTTACGGTATATAAAACTAATACTCCTGTACTTAACCCCGTTATCCCGTTATTCCTAGTTTATTTCATGTGTTCTTTAACTCACAACTTTCTCATTCACTTCTCAAACTTATTTACACTCTTAATGACCTTTAAACATCATTAATCAAGTCATAATTACCTTATACTATCATTACCCATCAAGCCCATACCTTAGAATGGCTTTAAAATGGTTTATGTGAAGAAAATGGGGTGGTCCGGTTTGTGTCCGGTTTACAAACCCGACCAGTGATTCTGGTCACTCTCGGGTGTATTTTATGACTGGTCCGGGTTTGTGTCCTGGTTTACAAACCGGACCAGTAGTTCAGAACTCTCGGGTGAATTTTAGAGGTGGTCCGGGTTTGTGTCCTGGTTTATAAACCCGGACCACTCCTCTGATATATGTTTCTGCCGTGTTTTAGCACTGTCCGGGTTTCTGTACTTGTTTACAGACCCGACCACTTGCAGGTTTGAAAAATATATATGTTTTTGCTTCTGTTTCAACTCCAAACTCATGTAACCTATCCCCCACTCTTCCTACATATACTAGCATGCTTTGACATTGTTTAGGCATTCAAACTAACCTAAAACATCCCATATAATCATGTTACTTAACCCATTTCACTGTAATTTTTCCCTCTGTTACAGATTTCTAATCCATGTTCTGTTGTAGTTTTTAATCTTCTTCTCCCTTCCATTATAACTCCACGTATTAACACACTCAAGCCCATACATTCCTAGGCAAATTTTGACAGAGTTTGTCTACTTTCCTAAGCATTCTCCACACACTAATCAAGCTCACAAAATCTGTTTTTCATCCCTGTTATATAAGCATTAAAACACTATTGCAGCACATTGTTTTCCCTCTGGTATCACACAATACTAGCTCAGTTTCTAAGTTTGTTTTGCACCCCCAAACAACATTAAAACTTCACCATTCATCAAGCAATATTGTAGTACCAAAGCTACACTAACTCACGGTCATTATTTAGGTTCAAAAATGTGTTTTACAGAGAAGAAAACCATCGCAGGTAAGTTCATTACCTTACTAGCTTTCTGTTTCCCTTTCCCTTCTTCCTCCTTCTCTTGTTCTCTCTTTCTCTTCTTGTTTCCACACCAAGCAGAGGGTATAGATTGCTAACTACAATCATATCCCCAAAACCACATACAACAAGCTATTTTAATACTCACGTTCCTCACAAAATTAATATTTCATGAGCTAGCTTTTAGGGTTTAGCTTAGGGATTACCTTCAAGTGTACCAATGGAGAGTTTTAGCAATCAAATGGATGGAATTCCAGCACTCCACAGAAGCAAGGAAAACCGACTGGAAAAATGGAGACAAGAGCTCACGTGGGCATTTTTGATTTTGCTAGAAAAGTTAGTGAAAATGGAGCTCTTGAGTTTCTTTTTACCTTAGAGCTTTAAGGAGATGGAGGAGACCCAAAACACCTCTTCAAGCTTCAAAATGGCCTACTGCCATGGTGATGAAGGTGGAGGTTTCCAACTTTTAAAGGGTGGAAATTGTTGCCCAAGATGAGAGGAATTCAACGGTGGCATTTTTGAGTGATTTGGAGTTGTTTTGGTTGTTCAAAATCAAGCAAGAAGAGAGGCGCTGAGAGGAAGAGTTGAAATCGCCATTTGTGTGCAGAGGAAGAAGAAGGCTCTGTCTGAGAGGGGAAAAAAAATATCGTGACTGGCAAAGGAAAGGAGGTGAGAGCATATTACCTCTTTTTACTATTCACTTTTTACTTTACTTATTTTTTTTGTCTTCCTGCTACTAAATAACTAGCAAGCTTATTAATGTGTGTGTACCTACTAATTAAAACCGGCCCATATAAAATAATTGCCCGGGTCGTTTTTCGTCTTTTCGAATAACGCTCGTTTTAATTACCCGGTTTTGACACTATTCACTCCTGGGACCCGTTTTCCGGATTTTTCTCATTTCTTTATTTTTAATGGTTATTAAACTTCCATTAATACTTAATTATAGTTATTTAATCAACTATAATTTTTACGGGTCTGCTTGACCACTTAAAGTCATGTTTTCGGGTTTTCTCGAAAAACGTGCTTTTATGCTTAATATGCGTTTTAACCCATCATTTGGATCCGTTTTCTTCGGGAATTATTCCCACATACTAATTAGGCGTAACTAAGCCTTAGGAATCCATCTCGGACTCTAATGAGATCATATATCTCTTACACTCGTCTAATGCGCGGTTTAGCGTTTTTCGCGTTTTGCGCATTTTCTCTTTTCTTTTGGGTTTTATTTCCCTTACCAATACTCTCTTGGCACTACTAGGCCTTTGATAATCGTATTAGAATAATTTAATCACCATTTTTAGATCCGGGGTATTAAATCTTCCTCGGCCGCCATGCATTTTGTTTGCCCAATTTCTAGCTCTTGCTGGCTCCTATCTCCTATCACACCATTAGAGATAGTTCCTTCCGCTTCCAAGGCAACCTCAAACCTGCTGTCGATCCTACCTGCCAAGTCTGATCCATTCCTCCTGTAGGTTCTCCAACAATAGTTCTTAGTGTTATTATTACTCAACACGAACTAAAGGACGGAGTAACAGACTGACGATGAACTTACTGACTCAGAAGTAAAAGATTAGAGAATGAATACTAGAAATCACGTGAACCTTCACTTCATTAACACGTATCAATTCGATACACACACTCGTACTCGAAGAACAGATTCTTCAAGTACTCTCGCGTAACTTCCCTCAATTCGCCTCTGAAACTAGGGTTACAAGGACGCTCCCAAACTCTCTCGATAATAGTTCTTTTTACTCTCTATTCTGTAAAAGCGTGAAACGTTACATCAAAAACGATCTTACTCATATAGACTAACAGATTTTATCTAACTGAAATATTCTTTTGAAAGATAAAAACTATCTAAGACGTAAGAATATAAAATATGTTAGGATTTTATATTTAATATCTCTTAGAATAGAAAACCTCCTAAAAATACTCTATTAAAGATTCTGTACACGTAATCTTCATTCTTCACTTCTGTCAGTCTTCAGATTTCAGTGAATGTAACTAGACACACAGTATGTTACACAGAGTCATTAATCAAAAACCACCAATAATTTCCCCCTTTTTTGATTAAGGCAAACTCTGTGTGGTGTCTCAGTGTAATTCCCCCTGAGTAGCTGCATCAATGTTAACATGCAATCGTGATATAATGCTTCCCCCTCAATGTGTGCGCAGATGCATGCAAAATAGATAGTGAGTAGCAGGATGAAGTTAGATTGCAAAAGTACAGCCTAAGCATGAGTCCAACAAGCAACAATCCAAAGATGCAATTCCAAACACACAGATTAGCTTCCCCCTTTTGCCGAATCAAAAGAGGTGAATCACAAGTCAAAATAGGCCTAGCAATCCAAAATAAACATAAGTTTGCAACACAGTAGAACCACAACAGCCTAGACAGCGAAAGATTAACAAAAGAAGTTGCAACAGCAGAGGAACAAGACTAGAAAGTCTCTTCAGACTTAGAGGAAGGCTTAGAAACAATCAGAGTGGCAATGTAAGACTCAAGAGCCTGAATCCGCTTCTCCAAGGTGTGCTGATTGGCGATAAGGGTGTTAATCATGGCTAAAAGGGTAGACTCATGAGATGTAGGAGGTGGATGAGGTGCTGCAGTATCTTGTCGAGGAGGCGGATTGTTGAGCTGCCAACCAGTGGAAGTACGCTCGATGGACATCTTGGCCAGCGTGTGAGTACCCAAGTTGTGCGAGCCTTTCATTGGAACACTTGCCATGGTATCCAGCGGAACATTATAAAACTGAAAGACTTTAGTCAGCCACAGAGGATATGAAATGACTGGTTTCTGACCATTGATCACCCGTTTCCAGTGCTCAATCATGAGCTTAGGCAAAGAGATCTCTAGTTTATGTTCAAGACACCACATCAAAGCCAAGTCAATCGGAGTAGCACGCTCCCGCATATCATTGCGTGGAGTTAGTACCTGATAGGCAACAAATGAAGCAACCGGGGGAGAGCACCAAAATCGCGCTGCAGGAAATTCCTCAGTCGAGTACTGGCATTTATCAACCCGTAGTGTCTCTGTACGTCTTTGAGTGGGACAATATCAATCTTTTGAGGATTGAACTCAGATAATCCAGCTAACGGAACATCAAGAATATGCGCCAACAGACTAGGAGACAACGTAATGCAGACACCAGCAACTTTTGATTGCAACTCAGTTTCAGTAATCATTGACATATTAGTGACAAACTGTATCAGGGCATCTGGATAAAATACAGTCTCTGAGCTAAATAAAGTATCCCATTTCTGAAATTCAATATACTCCGCAATATCCACCAGATCGTGAGCACGCAACCACTGACAATCTATGATTTTTCCCATAACCATATCATCCAACTTTACTTCCCTAATAAAGAGAGGAGTCTGGGGAAACTTATGAACATCAGTAGCAGATTGTATGGGCGCACAAGAACACGGATGGGAGACCGTGCGTTTACGCTTCTTGGAAGTTTTCGTTCCCACACCCGGTGTACCCGCATTCGGTGTCAAAGTATGTTCTGGAGACACCCGGGTTTGTCGCCTGTGTTGATTGCGAGTACGAGGCCGTGCCGATGTCTCAGGCGGAGCAGGTGACGACTGCGGAGCAGGAGAAGCGCCACCAGCAGGAGTAACCAAACCCTCATTGTGGCAAGAATTGGAGACGGAATCGGCGACCTGAGCAGAGAGGCTGTTTGCCGCCGTCTTGAGGGAGTTGGTAGCGGACAGTTGCGGAGATGGCGACCGTCGGAAAGGGTCTGGGTTTTCGGGCTGGTCCGTAGTGGGTGGCTTAGGGCATGGACCAGACGCTTGATGGGTGGTTGGTGGAGGAGCTGTTGTGGGTGAAGCAGGTGGAGTGGAGCGAGTGGATTCTTGAGGAGAAGCGGAAGCCATGGAGGCACGAGTTGAGGCCAAAGCAAACAAGTGCGGAGAGGAAGAAGAAACGCAAGGGTGCAGAAATTCAAAAGGTAGAAGGAAAAGAAGACAGAAAGAAAGCAGGCGAGCGTCGACTCATATGCCCTTTTATTTTCCCTTTTTTTAATTTTTTTCTTTTTTTTTCGAAACATATGAGCAGACGGTAGATAAGCGGCGAAAAATAAGAAAGAAAAGAAGAAAAAAAAATAGAAAGCTGCCAGACTATTATGGAACGACCAGTAACAAACACATGATTTTGAACTACATACCAAAGCTAATTGACTCATGGAGAACACAACTTTCAAAGCAACAAAAACAAGAAACTAATAAAGTGCAGGAATCATACCTCATGGACTGTTTATCATGCCAAGCTCAAAACTGAGGTAATTGAATTGATCTCGACTCAAGGGTTTTGTAAAGATATCAGCAAGTTGAGTGTTTGTAGGACAATGTAGCAGTTGCACAGTTCCTTGTTCAACTTGATCACGCAGAAAATGATGACGAATCTCGATATGTTTCGACCGAGAGTGATGAACAGGATTCTTTGCAAGCTCGATAGTGCTGGTGTTGTCACAATATATGGGAACAGGACCATATGAAATTCCGAAGTCATGCAGTTGATGACGAAGCCACAAAGTATGTGCACAACATGCAGCAGCAGCGACATATTCAGCTTCCGCAGTGGAAAGAGCAACAGCAGCTTGCTTGCGTGAAGACCAAGTAATAAGGCTGTTACCCAGAAAGTGGGCAGAGCCAGACGTGCTCTTCCGATCAGTCAGCGACCCACCAAAATCAGCATCAGTGTAAGCCATCAGAGTGGGTGAAGTACCGGTAGGATAGAATAATCCAAGTGTCAAGGTACCACAAAGATAGCAAAAAATTCGTTTGACAGCCTTCACATGTGGGAGACGTGGAGAAGACTGGAATCGGGCACAGAAGCAGACACTCTGCATAATGTCTGGACGGCTCGCAGTGAGGTACAACAATGAACCAATCATTCCTCTGTAGGTTTTCTCATCAGCAGATTCCGCTGTTGTCTCAGCCCCAAGTCGTAAAGTAGTTGACATTGGTGTAGGTAAAGACTTGGAATCTTGAAACTGATACTTGGTGAGAAGCTCTGAGGTGTACTTCGTTTGACTAATATGTGTTCCGTCAGGAGTTTGGTGAATCTGCAACCCAAGAAAGTACGTAAGTTCGCCCATGTTACTCATCTGAAATTCATTTGACATGAGTGTTTCAAACTCCTTGGCCAAGACTGAATCGGTAGACCCAAAAATAATGCCATCAACATAGATTTGGATAAGTAACATCTCAGTCCCAAGGTGCCGTAAGAATAAGGTGTGATCCACTGTGCCACGGCTGAACCCTTGAGTGAGGAGAAATGTAGTGAGTCGATCATACCAAGCTCGAGGCGCCTGCTTGAGTCCATAAAGAGCCTTTTTAAGTCGGTAGACATAATCTGGTCGTTCTGAATTCTCAAAACCAGGAGGCTGAGTTACATACACTTCTTCTTTGAGTGTTCCATTCAAAAAGGCACACTTCACATCCATCTGATACAATTGAAAACGATTAGCTGCAGCAAAAGCAATGAGAAGCCGTATCGCTTCAAGACGTGCAACGGGAGCAAAAGTTTCATCAAAATCTAAGCCTTCCTGTTGATTATATCCTTTAGCAACCAAGCGAGCCTTGTTTCTGGAAATGTTACCAAGTTCATCAAGTTTGTGGCGAAACACCCATTTAGTCCCGATGACATTGTGATGATCAGGACGTGGAACCAATTCCCAAACATCATTTCGCTTGAACTCATTAAGTTCTTCATGCATTGCATTTATCCAGTCCGAATCAGATAAGGCTTCCTTCATAGTTTTGGGTTCAAGTTGTGACAGGAAACCATGAAAAGCATAGAAACTATGAGCAGAGGAACGAGTATGTACACTAGCATTAATGTTAGTGATGATGTTATACCCAAAATTTCAACCCCCCCGGAGTAGTCTCTAAGGCATACGTGTTACAAAGGGCAAAGTGGTCAAAATGCACCAATGTAGGATTTTCCAAGGACATTCTCGGATTTTCTATTTTTCATATGACGTTCATTATCTCCAAACACTTCCAAACATCATGGTCATTATGAAAGGTATTTCATGATTCTCTGATAATATTTTTTCTGGAAATTTAGCTTTTAATTCATATTATAAGCTAATTTCTTTAATAATTAACACATGAAATAGCCTCAAAATAGAAATTAAAAGGTTTCCAAAATTAAAATAAAGTGTCACATGGTTTACCATGACTACATACAGTCATAAACCTGAAATTATTTTATTGGGAACCTTATCCCAAAATTAAAAGAAATTCAATCATTTTTGCAATTTTCTCTCTCCTCTGGAAAATACCGAAATGAAAACAAAATGTCATGAATTTTAACACAAGATAGAGGATGATTTTTAGAGACTATGCCGTTGGAATTTCGTTATTTCGACTTTCCAAAATTAGTTTGAATTATGGGAGATTCCATATTGTGCGATTTTATCTAATCGACTATTTATCAAAATATCCGATTTCAACTCTCAAAATTCCTAAAAATCATTATTTTACCTTCAGTTAAATTTTCATAATTTTTATCGGCTTGCAACACATTCTAAAAATCAGATTCCCTTAGAGCACAAATCAGTCTTTAGATAAAATTTGCTCTATCAATTGACCATGCTCTTTCTATAAAAGGACCCCCCAAGAACGAACTAGGCAGAGGAGATCATCCCCAAAGTCAGAGAACTCAGCCGTCAACCCACTTCCAACGTTTTTGCAACCCCGAGCCTCGAATCTATACCGAATCATCCGAAATCACCAAAAAACACATTCCTTCTTCTCCCATTGAGATTCCTAGCACCAAAACCAAAATACAGAAGCAAACCGTGGCTAACAATACAAGGAGAAGGAGCCAGAAGCTTGGGTCAAAGTCGAACCGGGTTGGCCATCACGAAGCTCTCGAAGATTCCCGACGTGAAGGAACAATCAAATCCCGAAGTCAAAACAGGTTGGAATTTGACTTCCTTAACCCCTCTGATCAGAATACACTTATGTGTGAAATTTCTAATCGAATTGACTTTTTATTGCTTCTGAATTAAGGTTTGTTTGTGTTTCTGTCTAATAACTTGTTAACTAAGTTTCGTATTAATTTTGACTTCAAATTGAATTCTTTCATCACTAACGTCTTGTACATCTTTTAGGCTACACGCCATAAATTTGAACCAAAAACACCTTCGGGAACAGCCTCAACTCGCCGTCCGAGGGCGGTCCGCACCCCGGACGTCATGTCCGGGGTCCCGGACTCCCTGTCCGTAGCTCGGACGCCCACGCGACGGCGGCGGGATTTTTTAAATTTAAAATTTAGGTTTTCTAATAATGTCCGGCCCACGGACCCCTGTCCGTGGCCCCGGACTTTACAATTTTTTTTTTCTGTTTAATTCGACTTTTATTTTCACATAGATTAACTAGGGTCCGTGGTTACGGACATTAGTCCGTGGCTACGGACGAAACAAATTTGACCTAATTCTGCCTCCGAAACCCTAGTTTAGGTAATTTCAACTTTCACTTTATTTTCAGTCAAAAAATGCTAAAAACAAAAAAAAAACAGAAGCTCGCGCACTTAGCTTAAAACGACGCGTAATAGCCGTAATTAAACTAAGTAAGGAAAAAACGACCTCTAGGGGTAAGAAAGTAATTGAACCCTAACCAAGTCGAATATCAAGCCCCCGAACCCGAACTCTCCTTTCCTAATTTGATCTAGGTTAAAATTAGGTGGCGACTCATAATAGGTTCCAGTGAGCTAGCTTAGGTTTTAATAATTATTGTTATATGACATAGTTATTAATCTTAGGCTATAAGTGGACCTAAAACCGATTAGATCCCAATCATATGTAATCCACATAGGATAGGGTTTAAATCGAGGCTCACAGATGATGTTTGTCAAGATCGACACCTGGTGCTTGACGAGCTGTAGGAGCACGCAACACAGGAGGCAAACTATCAGACGAATGATCCTGAGCTGTGACGTTGTGTCGTGAACTGGTAAATTCTCAGGTGAATCTGAAACATCGTTGCCAGGATTAGTATCCTGTGTAGTGACTGGATGACGTGGTCGTCATCAGAATCAGTCACATGCTCTGGTCCTGTTCAGGTAGAAAGATAATTCTGTGGATGACTGAGTTGCTCGTCCCCAAAACTAGTCTCATCAACTTCACATTAACTGATTCTCTACAAGCAGAGTGTGTTTATTGAATACCTTATAGGCCTTACTACTCTGAGCATAACCAAGAAGATACCCTCATCACTACGATTCTCAACTTACCCATTTGCTACCCTTGATTCGAATGTAGCAACGACACCAAACACTCGGAGATGAGAAAGAGATGGTTTACGCCCCTTAAATAGCTCATAAGGGGTTTTAAGTAAGACTGGTCAAATCAAGGCTCTGTTGAGTATGTAACAAGCTGTGTTTACTGCTTCACCCCAAAAACTTTACGGTAATCCACTGCCACTAAGCATTATGCGTGCCATTTCTTGTAAAGTCCTATTCTTACGCTCAACCACTCCATTCTGTTGTGGGGTACGAGAAGCTGAGTAAGTATGGGTAATACCCTTTTGAGTACAATACTCAGTAAAATGGTGATTGATGAACTCAGTTCCTTGATCAGTGCGAATCCATTTAACAGTGCGTTCAGTCTGAGTCTGTAACTGTGTAACAAGTGCTTTGAACTGATCAAACGTTTGATCTTTGGAGACAAGTAGTCTAACCTAAGTGTACCTAGAACAATCATCAACAACAACTAGAATATATTTCTTCCCTGATCGACTCTCAACCCGCATCGGTCCCATTAAATCCATGTGTAACAGCTCAAGGGGGCTAGAAGTGCTTACAACAGTTTTTACAGTGTGTGGTACTCGAACCTGCTTGCTCAAAGCACAATCTTTGCAAATTGTAGATGAATCAAGAATTTTTGACGGGAGTCCGTCAACCAGCCCTTTTGTACGTAACCGATTGATAAGGCGATAATGCGCATGACCGAGACGTCGATGCCATAACTGAACATCTTCAACTGTGACAGTTAAACATGACACATCGTGGATTGAAGAATTAACGTCTATCATGTACAGGTTACCCTTCCGTACTCCTTGCAGTAACAAGGCATGAGTCAAGCTATTCCTTACTTGGAAACCTGCTGAGTCAAAAATAACTTGTGACGGTCCTTTATCACAAACTTGTGATACACTGAGTAAATCATGTTCTAATCCCTCGACAAGGCACACTTGATCGATGTAGGCATCATAACCAACTGTTCCAAGACCCACAATTTTTCCCTTTCCATTGTTCCCCAACTTAACCTTACCACCATCCTGTTTAGTAAGGGAACTAAATTTCGTTCTATCACCATTCATGTCTCGAACACCCACTATCCATGAGCCACCAGTTTTCTGTGTGAGACTTAGATTGTTCCTATGAGAATCAAATAGAGAGGTTAGTTTTGGGAACCCAGACTTGCTTGGGCTCTGTAGTAAATGAATTGAAAGTTCCATTCGGATAAGCAGAAATAGACCGAACACGATTAACTTGTAATTTTTGCTCTGAGTTTGTAACACTGGTTAATGAAATGTCCATACCGATGACAATATCGACAATAGATTCAAAACCCCTGCGATCTGGAGCAATTTGTTGTTGGTTTTTCTCACTTGTTTATGTTGAAAACCTAGTCCCTTTTTATCTGCACTCTTCTTGCTTAGCAAACTACAAATATTAAGTTTTCCTGTATACCACGCAGGATTTTCTTGAGTATGCAACTCAATTTCTCGATTTTTCTTGGCAACTTCTTCAGTGAGAGTGACAACTTCCTTATTTAGACTTTCGTTTTGGTTAATCAACAACTCAAATTCGACTTGTGCCCAGTTTGGTAGAGTAGCTACTCTAGAGATCAAAGGACTCACGAATTTAACATTCATCCTTTGTGAACAATCTATTTCTACAGGATCGGTAGAACTTGAAGTTCTTTTATTTTACCCTCTAACTCAGCTACCCTATTCTCATATTCAAGTCTTTGAGATTCAAGTTTTAACGTGATTTCAGACAAAAGATCAAACATTTGTTTCTTTGACATGAAATCAAAAGACTCTTTAACATGAGCAAGACTAACCTCACTCCCTGGAAGAACCTGTTTCCACTTTTCCGTAGCCATAAAGCAATAATCATTGTCCATGTGCCGTCCATCCTCTTGTGTAATTGCTGTCATACACGCCTGATCTTCATTATCAGGTTCTGAGTCTGTACCTGAGCCATCATCTCCCCAAGCCGCAGCAGCTGTTGTTGAAAATTTCTTGACCTTCTCTTGAAAATTGTCTCTTGAAGGCAAGGACAATTTTTAACCTCATGTCCAGGTTTATTGCATCTGAAACAGATTATCGGTCCCTTCTTGAATTTGTTACGATTGAACTTAACATTCTGACCTTGTCGACCTCCGAAAATTTTGCGAATACCATTAGCTATCATGGTGATCTCCTCTTCCTCATCAAACTCATCCCTTCTGTTTCAGCAGAGCTTTTACGGGCTTTTAAAGCAAGATCCTTGCTAGTAGTTGACGTGGAAATAGCCCCTTTCATCTTTCCCTCATAGACCATCAGTTCAGATCCTAACTCTTCAAGTGACATTTTTGATAAATCTTTCGTCGTTTCCAGCAGTGTCGTGTAGTGCAGCCAATCCTTTCCAAGACTATCGAGACACCTTTCGTTGACAACAGTGTTTTCTAGAGTAACACCCACGGTTTTCATGTCGCTCAATATCTTGTCAAACTTTTCAAGAGTCTGTGTAATAGACTCACCATCCACCATCCTGAAATTATCAAATTGCCTCCTAAACTGTTTTCCCTTTGCCTTCCTGATTGAATCGGTCCCTTCATAAGCCACTTTAAGGAAACTCCAAACATCTTTAGCAGTCTGTATACCTAGCACCTTCTGTTGATCTCCTTCTGAAAGTGAAGAGACAGTTACTCTCAATGCCTGCTTGTTCTTACTAAGTAGCTTCTTGTCATTATCATTCCAGTCCTTCTTCTCCTTAGGCTTGGTAACTCCACCTTCAGTAACCTGCGGGACTAAATCGCCTTCTGTTACGACTGTCCATAGATCATAGTCTATCGACATCAGTTGATGTCCCATTTGTTCGCACCAGCAAGCATAATTGAATTTGTAAGCTTCGGTTGCTTTGACGTTGTAAGAACCCATGTTGATCACCCTTTGAAGATTTCTCTCCTAGACACCAAAAGGGAACCTGCTCTGATACCAATTGTAGGTTCTCCAACGATAGTTCTTAGTGTTATTGTTACTCAACACGAACTAAAGGACGGAGTAACAGACTGACGATGAACTTACTGACTCAGAAGTAAAAAATTAGAGAATGAATACCAGAAATCACGTGAACCTTCACTTCATTAACACGTATCAATTTGATACACACACTCGTACTCGAAGAACAGATTCTTCAAGTACTCTCACGTAACTTCCCTCAATTCGCCTCTGAAACTAGGGTTACAAGGACGCTCCCAAACTCTCTCGATAATAGTTCTTTTACTCTCTATTCTGTAAAAGCGTGAAACGTTACCTCAAATACGATCTTACTCATATAGACTAACAGATTTTATCTAACTGAAATATTCTTTTGAAAGATAAAACTATCTAAGACGTAAGAATATAAAATCTGTTAGGATTTTATATTTAATATCTCTTAGAATAGAAAACCTCCTAAAAATACTCTATTAAAGATTCTGTACACATAATCTTCATTCTTCACTTCTGTCAGTCTTTAGATTTCAGTGACTGTAACTAGACACACAGTATGTTACACAGATTCATTAATCAAAAACCACCAACACCTCCCCACCTGGTCTTGGCTCAGAATCTCCTCGATTAATGGATTAGGAATACCACCCGTCCTCATAGCTGGCGTGCGAATAGAGACCGGCTTGTGGGTCCCACCAGTGGTGGACCCAGAGTTTAAAACCTGTGGGGCACTTTGACCGAATAAAAATCTAGCAAATAAAATATTAAAATTAAATTTTAAAATAATATTTAATATAAATTATGTTTGCTCTATACGAGTTTTTATCATCTGAAAATCATACATAATAATATTATTATTATTAATGAACTTACTATATCTGATTCCACATAAGTGTAGATTATCATTAACCAATTCTCCCATCTTAATACTCCCTCCGTCATGAATTGACCGTCCTGTTTATTATTTGCACATGTTGTTTGACTTCAATTTTTAACATGCAAGATAAATTAATTTTGAAAATTAAGTTTTGCATATGATTCCTTACATGATAAACTGTATATTACAAAATTTAGTTTTATAAAATTATTTCATCTTATATGTTTAATATTGAAGTGGAAAAACGTGTCATAAAGCAAACAAGACGGTCAATTTAGGACGGAGGGAGTATATTTTATGAGTAGAGATGTTTTTTCCCTAATAATTGTAGTAACTGATAGAATCAACATAAATTTCAAACATGCACTATTTTGAATGTTAAAATATCATATTTGAACTATTATTAATTATCTAACATTTATTATCTATTTTGTTATATATAGACACATATATACTTATTTTTCCAAAAATCTGTGGGGGCACGTGCCCCACAGCTCACTACATAGGTCCGCCACTAGGTCCCACCCGCTATTATGGCTTATTATCATGTGCCAACTCGTACTTTCAGAGAAGAAAACGACCGAGTTGAAAATTGAGCTTCATTGGCCCCCACCTGTAGCCCACAGTTCCACGGTAGCTATATCATATAATGAATGGGCTAAGAATGAGTGTGGTTGAAAGAAATAAATGAGACAAATTGAAGTTCCTTTATTGGGAAAATTCACAAGATATCACTGTTAAGTTTCTAATTCAAAAAACACTGTTTTTTTCGTAATTCAGCTTTAAACATGCTTAAACGTTGTCCAACATTGATGAAACTTTACATGGACGATGCTAAAGTGTTATATTTTGGTCCAATATCAAATATGAAGGTTTTTAAGCTCATATGTGAATGTGGGACCCATGAATATGTGACTTCTTCATTGGGTCCCACATGTCATATGAGCTTAAAAAACTTCAAATTGATATTGGACCAAATATAGCACTTTAAATCGTTCATGTAGTTTCATCAATTCGGGACAACGTTTAAGCATGTTTAAAGCTGAATTACAAAAAAAACAGTGGTATTTTTGGAATTAGAAACTTAAACAGTGTATCTTGGTGAATTTTCCCTTATTTTTTTTTAAAAATGAAACTTGCGGTGGATGAACTCCAAAAGGGGCTCCTAGATCAAATGAAGGCTGAGAGGGACAATTCATATTAACAAAGTTGTTTAGTTTGAATATGAGACAATCTATAAGGGGTGGAGAATCAGGTAGGAATGGTGCTTGATATGTGGTATACTGTGCGTTAAGTACCGTAAAGTTTTGGGTACATACTTTAGGATGTTGCAAATGATGTTGTTTTATTTCACATTATCTAATGTTACAAGGCACTATTGTACATATATAATGTTTTTGATTAAATTATAGTTTTTTCCAAGGACATTCCCTAGGCAATGGTTTATTAGTTTCCGATGACAAGATTCCTCGAAACTTCTCATGGATGGTACAGTTCAGAAACTTTCAAAGACCAGCTCTTACAAATCTTCTAGGACGTGCTCGTAAATTTCCAAGTGTTTTATATTCTTAAAATTCCTTGAAAACTAGCTATTGTTAATATCCTTGGTAGATGTAATTAAGTGTCTCAAATCAGCATTATAACAGCTTCATATAGAACTATACAGCAACCTAACACTTTTTTTTTTTTTCTTTTTGAGTAAAAATATTGTTGGAACTTCAACCTTGCCAAAAAAAAAACACGCAATAATGAGAATTTAA
>JAIOTZ010000989.1:0-41333 GCA_023374045.1 Limonium bicolor
TGTTTAATTTAATGTTGTTTAAGGGCCTAAGAGCCAAGCTTTTAAGGTTTATGAATATTGAGGGCTATTGTGGTTTAAACGGTGAATTGTAAGTGTGTTTTGGTGCCTTGGATGAATTGATGGTTGGAGTGTTTTAATGGGTTAAAAGATGAGTGGGAACATGTAAAAATTATGGGGAGATCATGTCAAAATTTGTGTAGGAATATAATGGTTCAAATGCATTTCTAGATGGGAGAAAACTAGTGAACTACAAGTGTTTTGAGAGAGTATTTGAGGAGCTTAGAAATAAACTTGTAAATGAATTTGGAAGAGGATATATGAAGGTTCTAGTGTGTCTAATGATGTTAGAACACCTTAGGAGGCTTGTGAAGAAGTTTGGAGTTGAATGGACATTTAGAAACAAAAATCTGGAGCCGACCGACCTTGGGACCGGACTTACAAGGTCGGTCGAGCCCAGTTTAACCCGTCGGAAACCTTTCTGGAATCGACCGACCTTGGGACCGGACTTGCAAGGTCGGTCAGACTCAAAATTTTGTGCGCAGAAATCCTTCTGTGTAACACCCCTACTACTCACTTAATACTAACTGAAATCGCAGCGGTATTTAAACAACTAAACAATAACTAAACGATTGGTGCTACAACGCCGTCAACCACCCACGTGGTTAACAAGGCTGAATAAATTACTGTATCGGTCTGATGATCAGACTCCCGAGCATAGAACTAAACCATAATTATACATATTCATATCACCGAGTGTCTAGCCAACAACCACAATATACACTGTTACTACAAACTTCCATAGTATACTGTCTATAACTGAAAAACATATATTGCCACGGGAGCACAAGCGCAACCCGGGCCCGATATTCAAAATTTGGCCAAAGTACTTCTTAGCCTAGATCTAGAGCCACTCCGCTTCTTCGATCCTCATCCTGCAGTAAGAATAAATATGGAGCCCCCGAGGGGGTCAGCACCTTTGCTGGTATGGTTAACGCGCAGCCCATTGGCTACCGGGATACGCGCAACCAATTGTCATGATAACATGGCATTCATTTTATACAACAATAACATATATACAACGCATAGCAATAATATTGCATGGCAGATAACAACACACATATCACATAAGAACGAATCCTTTTAGGAAACGAATCAACATAGTTAGATCACATTGAGAGCCTAGAGGATGTTGCCATTCTCATACTAAGCTCGTTACATAACTTGTCACCGTTACTTTAAAATTGAACGGATAACTTAAAACCAGGCGTGTCGGATATAGTTATCCCAAGCACACCGAATAAACATAGTATGCCCCTGTGGCCCGACGTGAGTCAGTAAAATAGCTTTGGATAAGCTAAAGGGAAGGTTGAAACCAAATTGGAAAACAACCTAAACATACAAAGAGAATCGAACCGGTAAATGACATCGACTCCCATACTCACACGCGTGGCCGGAACTACCGGTCTCCTCACTTCCCCGTTAGCACTTGTTAGTAGTACAACATTGTAATACAATACACAGATCACAATCAAGTGTTTAGGTCTGGTTAGACACACACAAGGGAAATGAGTCGCATCTCAACAACACAATAATATAACAACTGTAAACTCATTACATAACTTAAATCTTACAAGGTCATAAACACACAGAAAACACAAACACAAGCCGGTGTAAACCGGTAGGCAACAGACTGCAAGAAAACCATACCTCGGTCCTTGCCTCGACTGGTTCCCACCTTGAGAGAATCCTAAACACATTTAGTAACGTCGGTCAATTAATACTTGTTCACTGTTAACGTTACTACTTCACATTTCTAGTTATATCATTTCCACATTTAATCTTAACTTCTCATCTTTTAAACTGTCATTATAACACTCCTAACATGTCTTATATAACCTCATAATTTCATTACTAACTTATACCTATCATTAGACATCATTTAAATATTTACGAACCAAGTTACGTAGTGGTCCGGGACTTGGTCCCCTACTTAGGTCCCGGACCTATACTTAGCTAATTCCCTCGGTTATTTTAATGGTGTGGTCCGGGACTTCCCACTGGTCCTAAGTCCCGGACCATTCTAAGCAAACCTCGGCAATTTTAACAGATTGGTCCGGGTCCTTGTACAAGAACCAAGTCCCGGACCGAAAGCCAAATGAAAACTCACGGTATTTTGGTCCGGGCCCTTACATACGGCCTAAGTCCCGGACCTACGACCACGTATATTTCTCGGACTCTTTTGACATGTTGGTCCGGGTCCTTACATATGGGCTAAGTCCCGGACCTCTTTCCATTTACAACTCACGGCCTTGTTTACACTCATGGTCCGGGACATGAACCAAGACCTAGGTCCCGGACCAAACACACAGAACGACGTACTGGAATTTTTCCCAAGTCTGCTGCGTAAGTTTTTCTACAACCATCAAATATATAGCTTCCCAAATGATCTTACGTACACTCTTATACTCAAAACTCCATCAAATATACACCACATAACAACATAGTGCACAAACTTAAATTTGCATAGCTCTTAGGCTCTTAAAATGCAATAATCTTAAGCACTGAATTTCCCACAATATATTTGCCTTTCACCTGCAAATACAAACAGCAGTTCGTATGTTCTTTACTAGTCTTTTGAGAACATTTTTCTAAGTCATAACCATTGGCTCTTTAGGTAGTTTGAATATACAACGTACGTTCATTTTCCAAAGGAATTTTAAGCCACCTTTGGTTAACATAAAACGTAGAGGAAACACCATTTTCTTTTGAGTTTCCATACCTTGAAGCAAAAGAGATGAATAATACGTAAGAAGATGAACTCAAGCTCCCTCCATGGAAATTCCTCTTGACACCAAAATGGAGTTCTTGAAGATTTGAAGGTACCAAGTCGAAGAGCTTGATAAAACTAAGAGATCGGTGGTCTCGGTTTTTGATTTGGATAAGTGAGCTAGAAGTTGTATGAATCTGAAGTTGGAATATGTTGCTGGTGTTTTCAATCGTGAAAGAGAGAACAGAAGGAGAAGTAGTACGTGAGATAGTAAGGAAATGAGAGAGTGGGTGATTGTAGTTGCTTTTGAAGGAATTAAATACAATAAGCAAATAGTGCCTTTTTCCACATTCTCTGATTGCTCACTTATTGTTCAATCAGTAAGCAAGGCTGTCGACACAGCACATGCAAACCGACCCAGATTAACATATAAGGGGTTATTTAGTCTTTATAGCTCAATTAAATTACATATGTTAATATATGTTACAAACTAGCTTATTTTTAGTTACTATTCACTATAACAAAACACGTAAAAGTGAAATATTAATTTCTTATTATTTTAAACTTCTAAATGTGATACTAAATAGTACACATATTAATAAAAGAGTATTAATGGTCATTTAGCCATTCAAAACTCATTTATACACCAGTTAAAACGTGCTTTTTAAGGCTCGTCAAAGCACATTTTGCGTTTTAACTTGTTTTCAAGCTCAGTTTTCTTTGGTAACTGATTAAATAAATTTATTAATATATATAAGGTCTTAGTAAATTTATTAAGTCTAAACCAAGGTTATTCCAAGCTTAGAGCATAATTCGCCCTTTTGTTGCTTTTTAGGCAATTAATTGTATTTACTATTTATTAAATTGTTTACTAATATTCCTAAGACTCCTTTTTAGTCTTAATGAATTATAATTTAATATTTAAACAACTTATTAAGGTTTGGGGTATTTCAATCTACCCCCCTTAAAAGAACTTTGTCCCCAAAGTTCACACTTCCCCCATATCTTAAATATTAAAACATGGGGATCACTTATGAAACAATACTTCCATAACAACATCAACAACATATTTATATAACATGGGACACAAGGTCCTAACAACATAATATCACTCAGACACAACGGTCTGTAACATAACAATATAACAACATGACATAAACAACAACATAGACAATGTATTCAAATACATGCCGTACACTCATAACTGAAACGGCTCTACCCCCCTTAAAAAGGGGTACGCCCCGTACCCTACACATATAAACACTAAGAAGTAAACAATAATGGGTACTTCGCCCTCATCTTATCTTCCAGCTCCCAAGTGGCCTCCTCGACGTCCTGGTTAGACCAGAGGACCTTCACCAGTCGCACAGACTTATGGCGAGTGTCTCGAGTCTTAGTATCCAGAATCCGTACGGGAGTCTCCACTGATCGCATGGTCGGCTCTAAGGTTAGCCTCTCAGGCTGAAGTACATGAGACGGATGAGACATATATTTCTTCAACTGGGACACATGAAATACATCATGTACCTTGCCCAGCTCAGCAGGTAAATCAAGTCGGTAAGCTACTGGTCCTATCCGCTCAATCACAAGATAAGGCCCCACATATTTTGGGCTCAACTTGCCTTTCTGGCCAAAACGAAACACTCCCTTCATGGGGGATACCCTAAGGAATACCTGATCGCCTACAGCGAACTCCAGGTCACGTCTGCGCACATCAGCGTACGACTTCTGTCTATCCTGAGCTGCTTTCATGTTAGCCCGGATCTGGCGAACTTCTGCCTGAACTTGTTCCAGATACTCTGGTCCTATAATGACCGTCTCACTCGACTCATCCCAGCATAAAGGCGTGCGGCATGGTCTACCGTATAGAGCCTGGAAAGGAGACATCTTGATCGAAGCATGGTAACTATTGTTGTAACTAAACTCGATCAGATGTAACTTATCAATCCAGCTGGTCTGAAAGTCTAGTACACATGCACGTAACATATCCTCAAGTGTCTGGATAGTGCGCTCACTCTGACCATCTGTCTGTGGGTGAAACGCCGTACTCAACTTCAGTTCAGTACCCAGTGCTTCTCTTGTGGACCTCCAATACCTCGATAAGAATCTGGTATCTCTGTCCGATACAATCGTTTTCGGTACCCCATGATGTCTAACAATCTCCCTGTCAAAGAGCTCAGCAAGTCTTGCCACTTTCCAGGTGTCCTTCATCGGTATGAATCGAGCCACCTTGGTCAGTCGGTCTACAATAACCCAAATCATATTCAGACCTCCCCTTGTAGGCGGAAGACCTACTACAAAGTCCATAGAAATGTCATGGAACTTCCACTCAGGCACTGGCATTGGCTGCACCATACCACCAGGCCTTCGGTGCTCAAACTTGACCTTCTGACAAGTGAGACACCTCAACACATAATCATTTACATCTTTTTTCATTCCAGCCCACCAAAAATAACGTTTCATACCCTTATACATCTTTGAAGCTCCGGGGTGAATCGATGTCGTAGAACAATGGGATTCACTGAGTATGCGCTCCTTCAGCTCAGCGCTACTCCTGGGTATACACAGTCGGCCATTAAGCCTAATCAACTCATCGTCATGGAGTCTGAAGTCATACTTCTGACCCTCGAATGTCCCATCAATAAGTTTCTGCCTAATCTCCATCATATACTGATCCGTCATCTGAGCACTCCGCACCTCTTCAACCAAGCTAGTATGAGAGACCAGCGAATGGAGAGAGTGTGCTCGGCGACTCAGTGCGTCAGCTACCACATTTGCTTTCCCCTCTTTGTACTGCAAGTTAATGTCATAGTCGTTTAAGAACTCAACCCACCTTCTTTGTCTCATGTTCAACTCCTTCTGAGTGAACAAGTACTTCAAACTCTTGTGGTCAGAATAGATCGTCACACTCACCCCGTACAAATGATGTCGCCATATCTTCAGTGCGAAGACAATGGCACCCAATTCTAAATCGTGGGTAGGGTAGTTCTCTTCGTGTTTCTTCAGCTGTCGGGAGGCGTATGCTACGACCTTCCCGTGTTGCATCAACACACAACCCATACCCTTACCTGATGCGTCGCAATAGACCTCAAAACCATCTGGACCGTCTGGTATAGTCAGGACTGGTGCAGATGTCAGAGCATCTTTAAGCTTCTGAAAGGAAATCTCACAGTCAGCTGTCCACTCGAATGGAGCATCCTTCTTCATCAAGGAAGTCATCGGCTTCGCGACACTGGAGAAGTCCTTCACAAATCTCC
Source organism: Limonium bicolor (assembly GCA_023374045.1). NCBI lineage: Eukaryota > Viridiplantae > Streptophyta > Magnoliopsida > Caryophyllales > Plumbaginaceae > Limonium > Limonium bicolor. Next base: position 6,025 of record JAIOTZ010000989.1, read on the forward strand.
TATAATATCCTGCCAGACCGAGGAAGCTCCTGATGTCGGTAACTGTCTTCGGTCTAGGCCAGGTGCGTACTGCATCTATCTTTGCCGGATCAACAGCGATCCCGGCCTCAGAAATCACATGGCCAAGAAAAGAAACTTGGTCCAACCAAAACTCACACTTAGAAAATTTCGCATACAACTGATTCTTCCTCAGTATCTGTAACACATTTCTCAGGTGGCTTTCATGCTCACCTCTCGATTTCGAATACACAAGTATGTCATCGATGAAGACTACCACTGACTTGTCCAACTGATCTTGGAACAAGCGGTTCATTAAGTCCATGAACTTTGCTGGTGCATTGGATAAACCAAACGGCATAACCGTGAACTCATAATGTCCATATCTGGTTCTGAACGCTGTTTTCTCAATATCACTGTCCTTAACTGCAATCTGATGATAACCTGATCGTAGATCTATCTTGGAGAACACTGATGCTCCTCTCAACTGATCAAATAGGTCGTCGATGCGTGGTAAAGGATAACGGTTCTTCACCGTAACTGCATTCAGCTCTCGATAGTCAATACAAAGGCGGAGGCTACCGTCCTTCTTCTTCACGAAGAGGACCGGCGCTCCCCATGGTGAAACGCTAGGGCGTATAAATCCCTTGTCAAGTAGGTCTCTCAGCTGCTCCTTGAGCTCAATCATCTCTGCTGGAGCCATACGATAGGGCGCCTTCGCTATTGGTCCGGTGCCCGGAATCAAATCAATCTCAAACTCAACTTCCCGTGCTGGCGGTAGGCCCGGCAGTTCCTTAGGAAATACATCAGGAAACTCCGACACTACCGGCACATCTGGGCTAAACTCTGGGTCTCTCTCTATGTCCTGGACATAGCAGAGGTATACATCATTCCCTCGTCGTAACTCACGAAACATAGCCATGGCGGTGATGATCTGAGTCGAAGGCTCCCTGGGCCTCTGGCGGTATGATATAGTAACCCCAGACGGACTCCTAAGAAGCAGTCGATGCTCGGCACACAGGATTCTGCCCTTGTACCGCTCCAACCAGTTCATCCCGATAATCACATCAAAACCAAGTCCATCGAATTCTATCAGGTCGATTGGAAACTCCTCATCCCTGATTCGTATAACAACACCTCGGTGGTAGCGGGCACACCTGATCCGCTCTTTCGACGGGAGAGTGACTAGAAAGTCAGGCATCTCTTCACCGTCTAACCCCAGCCTCTTCGCAAAAGATAGCGAAATGAACGTATGTGAGGCTCCGGAGTCGAACAAGATCGATGCATCCACGCCATTGACTGGGAAAGTACCGGTGAGGATTGTGCCGCTTTTGCCGGCTTCTTCTTCATTGCAGACACTCAGTATACCTCCCGTTCCGAGTGCACAGCCTGATTTATTGGCAACTTGTAAGTACACAGTAACAACACGGTCCACATATTTCAAAACAACTCCACTTATTTATTAACATTCACTTTACACCATAAGTTGGTTACACTGCTAACACCGTTAACACATAATACATTCTCAACATACACTGGCTGAACACATTACAATATTACACAGAGCTCAAAACTGTCTGAAGGTCAAATTCAAACGTCCAGGTTTCATATGTGTGGCATTGATCACTGTCGAAGGTGCGGTATTCAGTTTAATCTTTTTGATACCGTGGTATAGCATCCTTGACTGCCCACCCATGATTAACACATCTCCTGATTTCAGTACCAACTTCTTTGCGAGGTCACCACGCTTCTGCTCGCCGTACATAAAAACTGCGGTATCACCAATGGACCAAGACACCACGGGTACTCCCTTACTTAGAGACTCGGGTGACTCGTCCTTATCTTGGTGTAAACCTAAACGTCCACCCTTCTGGTAGAAGTTCACAATACACAAATCTGCCTTTACACTTGGTATTGAATCGGATTCAACTTGCTGAGCAATTCCCACGGTGTGGTTAACAACCGCAAGGAACTCCTCAGGTATACTTGGTACAGTTGCTCCATCCTCAGCTCGCTTGTTTTGATATGACTTGGTGTAAGGATTCCAGTCCTTACCCATGCACATCATCTTCAATTTCATCTTTGACCCATTCGGGTATTCCGGTGTGTAGAAACCTCCTGGTGCTGTTCCCAGTTCGTCGCATCGTCGGATGATGTGGATTTGTGCTTCCGGTGTCAGGTATCCATTTAAAAGTATCATACCTGGTTGGATGACCTGACATTGCTCCATTGGAAAGTCGGTGATGTTGATGGCGGTTTCTTCAGGGTTTGGTGTGGGCGGGATTGGATAACAGATATTGAAGGTTCCTAGGTTTAAATTACCTAGTTTAGGTGACTTTCACGTCATACTTTAAATTTTCACTCACATGGTATTACACTTAGACTCACTAACACGCATGCATGTAATGCGGTATACAATCACTCATTTCATTTAATGGTTTAGGCGGTACCTGGTCTAGAAGAGGGTTCTGCTGCCTCAGACCGGTCCACCACATTCAGGGCGGCCTTGCCGGATCCCGATCCCTTCCCCTTCTGGGCATCAGTATACCTCTGGTCGGTAGGTGGCTGATTAGCCGGCTTCGGGCCTTCGGTAATCGCAACGGCCTTACCCTTCCACTGTCCCCTGGGCTTGTAGTTTCTGCCATTCGGGTTCTGGAAGCACTCGTAGTCACGATGCCCCATCTTCTTGCAGAATCTGCACTGCACATCATTTCCCTTGCAGTCCTTGCCGGGATGGTCACCGTTGCACCACTTACAGTAATAGTGGCGCTCCGATGCAGAGCCCGTGCTAGCTGCTAACACATCACACACTCAGTATACATTTCACATCATATTATCACACTTAAACTCATTATTCAGAATTAACTGGTTACCCTTAAATGGCTGAGAGCGCAGGGGCTTAGCCGCATAGGCATAGGTAGTGAGCTGTAATGGCTCCTCAGCAGTGGTGGTCTGGGCCTGGCCCTTGCCACCCTGTTGCTGTCCTTTCTGGGGCTGAGGGTATGGCTTCTTCTTCTTTCCACCCCCAAACCCTTGCGTGCCTTGACCCTCGCTCGTAGCCTTGCGCTTAAGCGCATTCTCCTCGTCCCTCAGACGGACGGTAATCTCAACTATTGCAGCGGCATGATAGCACTCCTATATTTAGGGTGTCAGTTATGCCCCGCAAAAATAAACTCACAATCACATTAACACATTGTACACACTTATTCACATCACACTGTTGTTCTGTTACCTGCAAAGTAGTATATCCAGTAGGCCCCATGCCATAGCGTAGGCGGTAGCTCAACCCGTTGTAGAAACGGTTCACTAGGATTCGGTCTGAGTAACCCAGATCCGGTAACAGGTGGATAAGTCCAATGAAGGCTGAGTAGTACTCATCTACCGTCATCTTATCCCCTTGCCTCAGATTGTCTAGCTCCAGGCGCTTAGCCTCTTGCACATGTATCGGGTAGTACTTCGCTCGCAGAAGAGCCGTGTACTCCCTCCACTGAAAGGTCGGATCAGCAACTCTTCCCTCTCTCACAAGCTTCCACCAGGTCTGTGCCGAACCCTTCAGGTAGTAAGCGGCAAGACGAACCTTGACCTGCTCAGGTACATTCAAGGTCTCGTAGGCGGTCTCCATCTCAGAGATGTACGCCTCCAGCTTACTAGGGTCGGTCTCCCCATTGAATGACGGTGGTCTCAAATCAGCCAACGCCTTGACCCAGTTGGTCTCTCGTGGCGGTGGCGGTGGTGGTTGAACTCCGGGCTGTTGCCCCTGCTGCACTGCAGCTACTAACTGTGGGACCATCTGGGTAACGGCGGCCGCAACGGCATCGGCCATAACTTGCGCCGTAGGGTTCTCTCCCTGGTCCCCAGTTTCATCAGTACCGCGTCCGCGGCCTCTACCACGTGGTCTACCTGACATCTAAATTCACACAACATTTATTAGCAATATGCTTACACACTTATCGGTCCAACGGTTGTAACGCTTTTCCGACTTTAAGGTATTTTCACTCTAAGTAGTGCTTAACCTATCCATAACTGTTCACCTTAGTGACTATTGCTAGATTTCCTAACTCGGTATATACCTAAGCTCGGTATTCCAGTCATCAGAGCGACACTTCGCTCTGATACCACTTTTTGTAACACCCCTACTACTCACTTAATACTAACTGAAATCGCAGCGGTATTTAAACAACTAAACAATAACTAAACGATTGGTGCTACAACGCCGTCAACCACCCACGTGGTTAACAAGGCTGAATAAATACTTACTGTATCGGTCTGATGATCAGACTCCCGAGCATAGAACTAAACCATAATTATACATATTCATATCACCGAGTGTCTAGCCAACAACCACAATATACACTGTTACTACAAACTTCCATAGTATACTGTCTATAACTGAAAAACATATATTGCCACGGGAGCACAAGCGCAACCCGGGCCCGATATTCAAAATTTGGCCAAAGTACTTCTTAGCCTAGATCTAGAGCCACTCCGCTTCTTCGATCCTCATCCTGCAGTAAGAATAATATGGAGCCCCCGAGGGGGTCAGCACCTTTGCTGGTATGGTTAACGCGCAGCCCATTGGCTACCGGGATACGCGCAACCAATTGTCATGATAACATGGCATTCATTTTATACAACAATAACATATATACAACGCATAGCAATAATATTGCATGGCAGATAACACAACATATCACATAAGAACGAATCCTTTTAGGAAACGAATCAACATAGTTAGATCACATTGAGAGCCTAGAGGATGTTGCCATTCTCATACTAAGCTCGTTACATAACTTGTCACCGTTACTTTAAAATTGTACGGATAACTTAAATACCAGGCGTGTCGGATATAGTTATCCCAAGCACACCGAATAAACATAGTATGCCCCTGTGGCCCGACGTGAGTCAGTAAAATAGCTTTGGATAAGCTAAAGGGAAGGTTGAAACCAAATTGGAAAACAACCTAAACATACAAAGAGAATCGAACCGGTAGATGACATCGACTCCCATACTCACACGCGTGGCCGGAACTACCGGTCTCCTCACTTCCCCGTTAGCACTTGTTAGTAGCACAACATTGTAATACAATACACAGAACACAATCAAGTGTTTAGTCTGGTTAGACACACACAAGGGAAATGAGTCGCATCTCAACAACACAATAATATAACAACTGTAAACTCATTACATACTTAAATCTTACAAGGTCATAAACACACAGAAAACAAACAACACACAAGCCGGTGTAAACCGGTAGGCAACAGACTGCAAGAAAACCATACCTCGGTCCTTGCCTCGACTGGTTCCCACCTTGAGAGAATCCTAAACACATTTAGTAACGTCGGTCAATTAACGTACTTGTTCACTGTTAACGTTACTACTTCACATTTCTAGTTATATCATTTCCACATTTAATCTTAACTTCTCATCTTTTAAACTGTCATTATAACACTCCTAACATGTCTTATATAACCTCATAATTTCATTACTAACTTATACCTATCATTAGACATCATTTAAATATTTACGAACCAAGTTACGTAGTGGTCCGGGACTTGGTCCCCTACTTAGGTCCCGGACCTATACTTAGCTAATTCCCTCGGTTATTTTTAATGGTGTGGTCCGGGACTTCCCACTGGTCCTAAGTCCCGGACCATTCTAAGCAAACCTCGGCAATTTTAACAGATTGGTCCGGGTCCTTGTACAAGAACCAAGTCCCGGACCGAAAGCCAAATGAAAACTCACGGTATTTTGGTCCGGGCCCTTACATACGGCCTAAGTCCCGGACCTACGACCACGTATATTTCTCGGACTCTTTTGACATGTTGGTCCGGGTCCTTACATATGGGCTAAGTCCCGGACCTCTTTCCATTTACAACTCACGGCCTTGTTTACACTCATGGTCCGGGACATGAACCAAGACCTAGGTCCCGGACCAAACACACAGAACGACGTACTGGAATTTTTCCCAAGTCTGCTGCGTAAGTTTTTCTACAACCATCAAATATAGCTTCCCAAATGATCTTACGTACACTCTTATACTCAAAACTCCATCAAATATACACCACATAACAACATAGTGCACAAACTTAAATTTGCATAGCTCTTAGGCTCTTAAAATGCAATAATCTTAAGCACTGAATTTCCCACAATATATTTGCCTTTCACCTGCAAATACAAACAGCAGTTCGTATGTTCTTTACTAGTCTTTTGAGAACATTTTTCTAAGTCATAACCATTGGCTCTTTAGGTAGTTTGAATATACAACGTACGTTCATTTTCCAAAGGAATTTTAAGCCACCTTTGGTTAACATAAAACGTAGAGGAAACACCATTTTCTTTTGAGTTTCCATACCTTGAAGCAAAAGAGATGAATAATACGTAAGAAGATGAACTCAAGCTCCCTCCATGGAAATTCCTCTTGACACCAAAATGGAGTTCTTGAAGATTTGAAGGTACCAAGTCGAAGAGCTTGATAAAACTAAGAGATCGGTGGTCTCGGTTTTTGATTTGGATAAGTGAGCTAGAAGTTGTATGAATCTGAAGTTGGAATATGTTGCTGGTGTTTTCAATCGTGAAAGAGAGAACAGAAGGAGAAGTAGTACGTGAGATAGTAAGGAAATGAGAGAGTGGGTGATTGTAGTTGCTTTTGAAGGAATTAAATACAATAAGCAAATAGTGCCTTTTTCCACATTCTCTGATTGCTCACTTATTGTTCAATCAGTAAGCAAGGCTGTCGACACAGCACATGCAAACCGACCCAGATTAACATATAAGGGGTTATTTAGTCTTTATAGCTCAATTAAATTACATATGTTAATATATGTTACAAACTAGCTTATTTTTAGTTACTATTCACTATAACAAAACACGTAAAAGTGAAGTATTAATTTCTTATTATTTTAAACTTCTAAATGTGATACTAAATAGTACACATATTAATAAAAGAGTATTAATGGTCATTTAGCCATTCAAAACTCATTTATACACCAGTTACTCAAAACGTGCTTTTAAGGCTCGTCAAAGCACATTTTGCGTTTTAACTTGTTTTCAAGCTCAGTTTTCTTTGGTAACTGATTAAATAAATTTATTAATATATATATAAGGTCTTAGTAAATTTATTAAGTCTAAACCAAGGTTATTCCAAGCTTAGAGCATAATTCGCCCTTTTGTTGCTTTTTAGGCAATTAATTGTATTTACTATTTATTAAATTGTTTACTAATATTCCTAAGACTCCTTTTTAGTCTTAATGAATTATAATTTAATATTTAAACAACTTATTAAGGTTTGGGGTATTTCATTCTGGAATCGACCGACCTTGGGACCGGACTTGCAAGGTCGGTCGGACTCAAAATTTTGTGCGCGAAAATCCTTCTGGAATCGACCGACCTTGGGACCGGACTTGCAAGGTCGGTCGGACTCAAAATTTTGTGCGCGGAAATCTTTCTGGAATCGACCGACCTTGGGACCGGACATGCAAGGTCGGTCGGGGTGAAATTTTCAAACGAGAAGTCTTCTGGAATGGACCGACCTTGGGACCGGACTTGGCAAGGTCGGTCGGAATGAAAAATTTCGAACTCGGACGCTACTGGAATGGACTGACCTTGGGTAAGTTCGGTCGGCAAGGTCGGTCGGACCAAAATCTACAAAAAAAAAATGTGTCTTAGTTAGTAGACCCTAGTGGGTATAATAAAGATGATCAAGTGTAAATCTAAGCATAAAAACATACCATAAAAACATGTAAAGTGTTTAGCAAATTCGGGAGTCAACAGTTAATTAACCGACGTTATCAATCATGTTTAGGACCAACGTACGGTGGAACACTAGAGCGGCAAGGACCAAGGTATGGTTTTCTTGCAGTCTGTTGCCTACCGGTTTACACCGGCTTGTGTGTTGTTTGTTTTTCTGTGTGTTTACAACCTTGTAAGATTAAATCATGAAATGAGTTTACAGTTCTTATTACTAATGTAACATGTGCGTACCGATACCGGTAACCTCGAATGCGTGCTAACTGTTTATTTAGCCAAAGCTAGGGACGTAAGAGAACGGTATCCGGTAACAACGTTTCCATCCGAAGGAACGTTCTAACCCGGCTATGTGTGTTTAGTTGGGATGTGTGTTGTTGAATTATGCCTCGCTTCCCTTGTATGTCTAACTGACTCAAACACTCACTTGTGTGAGATATTATTAAGCTCCCATTGTGGGACTTCTAACAAGTGCTAACCTGGGGAGTGAGGAATCCGGTCTTTCCGGTCACACGTGTATGTATGGGAGTCGACATCTGAATCAGATTCGACTCTCTCCTTATGTTAGGGTAGTTTTCCTTTTATGGGGAATTCGACCTCCCATTAGCTTAGCCAAAGCTTACCTACCTGACTTCCACTCGGGCTAGGGGGAAATTATGTGTTGATGTGTACGGGTAATTACACCCGTCTCATCTTTTAAGTTAAAGTTGTCCATTCGACTAACAAAACAGTGATGTGATGTGTGTTAAGCTTAACATGAGGATGAAGTCATCCTCTAGGCTTACGTGTTGACTAACCATGTTGGTTGTTTCCTGAAGTGAAAGGTTCTCATCTTATATGTGTTGTTATTGTTCTGCAGTAACTCTTACTAAATGTATGCATGTTGTATGTTAAAATCAACGCCATGTTATCATGACAAATAGTTGCGTGTATCCCGGTAGTCAGCGGGCTGCACGTTAACCATGCCAGCAAAAGGTTGCTGACCCCCTTTGGGGGCTATGTTTATTGCAGGATGAGGATCGAGGAAGCAGAATGGCTTTAGGTCCTAGACTGATGATACTTTTGTTATTTTTGGATATTGAACCCGAGTAGTGTCTGTACACTCGAGGTCTTATATTTTTGGTGAACGTAAAGCTAGATGGTGATTTTTGTACAGTTACACTCGGTATATCGTCATTCTTTTGGATAAGTGATTTTTGTAAGGTTGTAATTATGCTCGGCATTCTCGTAATCAGACCGATACATTGTAAGTAACAGCCTTGTTAGCCACGTGGGTGGCTAACGGCGTGTAACACCGCCCTTTTGGTATATGGTTAAGTTTATGATTTCCGCTGCAATTATTGATTGAATGTGAAGGTTATGGTTGGGGTGTTACATTACGGGTGACGGGTCGATAGGGTGGTGCGGGTGAAAATGGGTGACGGGCCGGGTGGAGCGTCATCCTACCCGAACCCGACCTGTTGACATCCCTATCCGTACATCCCACACAGAAGCCGTAGAGACAGTTGTGGACCCGTCAGTAATTAAACATCTAAGGGAACCCTAAGGAATAGAACAGAAGGGTAACCCAAGGAACAAATACAGAAGGAATTCCTGTGCAACATGCTACGGGATAGTAAGACCCAACGATCCAAGGCTCAGAAGCGAAACATCTAGGTCCCAAAAACAGAAGCTTTGCAAAATAGAGCATAAGCCTTTCTCATAATAGAACAGAAAGCAGAAACTTATCAAACGGATCAGAAATCTTAACCGGAGCAGAAGTCATACCGTTTAGTAAATACGAAAGCCCAAACAGAACACAGAAGCTCAAACACTCTTTCAGAGCAAAACAGAGATCGACAACATTACAAAGACTTTGGAATAAAAATACACTTAAACATATGCCAAAACACACCAAAACAGATAGTACACACTGAGAGAACGTAAACGACGATCAAAACGGAGCTCAAACGAAGAAGTTACGTAAAATCAGAGGTCTATCTGAACATGTGTCCGAACATACATGTTCGGACGTCGGCCGAGACTCAAAAGACCAGAAGACAGACGTGTCCGAACATACGCCCGGACATCAATGTTTGGACGTATGCCGAACTTCAAAAACACGCAAAAAATCCATGTCTGAACTTGTGTCTGGGCTTACATGTTCGGACAAAAGTCAAACCGTAAACCCATAGCCATCCTCGCACCCCGTCTGAACTTACTTGTTTGGGCGGAAGTTCGGACATCACAGAATTCGTAAAACCAGAAGCGTCTGTGCATGCTGCCCGAACTTACAAGTTTGGACGCATGTTCGAACATGACAAATTTTGCATAAAACAAAGACGAACCATAGGCAAAACAATTCCACAAATCTTCATAGTAATAGCATAGACTTTCATATCAAATTACGTAAATCGAAGTCAATTTCCCACGGGGTTTAACGCATCAAAACGCAAATAAAAGACAAACCAAAATCACCACTAACTAGAGAATCAAACAAACATTTACAGAAAACGAAACGACACCGGGAACCCCTGTGGGTGAACACACACAATTGAATCCATCTATCACCTATCTCACATCTGAAGCAAAGCAAATCCTTGCAGGCTCCACACAAATCCCTCCTCAAATCTCACTCGAATTGACAGACAACAAACTGAACAACTCTGAAATCAAAAACAAAATAAGGAAGGAGAATGGGGAAACCTAACGAAGAATAAACCATAATCTCACACACTGCAAACTGGAAGATGACTGACAGACGATCCGAATTCACGAGCAAGATTTCCCAACTTGTAGACATTGGAAAAAGGAGATGAGAAGGTGGAAAGGGAGGTTACTTGGGAGAGCAGAGCGAAGCGGGAGTTGAGAGCGTGAAGAAGAAAAGATCGTGAAAATAAAAGTGAGGAAGGAGGGAGGATTTTTCCTAACTTACTAATAATGACAAAAGGGAACAAACATATATAATCCTTCTTCCTTCTAACTAATACTAATAACCATAATAATATCAAATGCCAACTAACATAAGGTCGGAAAGTTATGAAACTCCCTATGCGAATCAGAAAAACAAAAGGAAAAAAAAATCTGGGGCATAACATTATACCCCTCTTAAAAATGAATTTCGTCCTTGAAATTTGACGAAACCTAGAATGCCAACAAATGCACTTCAAGTGCTAGAATACTATGAACACTAATACACACGGAAGGAATCTCACATCTCAAAAGCTCGAAACTCACCAGGAGCTAACACTCAGAATTCACCGCTAACCGGCTAACTGAAGTGCACAACAGAAGATCACTAACACTTAGCCCTAAGGCACAGGAAGAACACTCACACATCTTAGAATCTCACACATCACAGAGCTAACACTCAGAGCTTACTAGCTGACTCGCTGACATGAGCGATGAAGCAGAAGATTACTGAAGGCTAAGCCTAAAGGAACAGAAACAACACTCAAACTCGTTGCTGACTGACTGAAATTAGAATATAGCATAAGATTTCTAAAGGTTCAGCCTAAAGGCACAGCCAACTCTCAACACTCAGAAGGCGTCCTGTTCCAAAGGGGTCAAACACGCCTTTCGAACTCACATCACACAGTTCAGAACTCATAGACTAAACTCACACCTGAATTCATATCACACAACCTAAACTCATCTGAACTCACATACAACACACAACACAAACACACCACTGAAGCTCACAATTGAAACTCACATTCGACATCCCTTCCTATGGAACCCGACTCCCTCAGACTCACACTAAAAGCATAGAAAATACATAGTCAAGCAGACACTACGCTTCCGTTGCGCTACTCTGATGACGGACAACCACAGAGAAGACACACAAAACTGACGTCAGATAACAATCAAATCGAGTAACAGATAGTAGACAAATCATGCAACAGATAGTACATATCCCATAACAGACAATGACACAGAAGCGTAGACATACATACACCCGACAATCCCAACGAAAGCCAAACATGGCTCTGATACACTAAATGTAACGACCCCAAAACCACCCTGGTTGTGAGACCGTTACACGTCGCATGCTTACTACCCAAGACACGCAAGGCTACCCGCACAAATCTCAAAACATAGACAAAAATGCACTTTTATTACTCAGATAACAAATTAAAACTCGTATTCGTACACCTACGTGCGAAAGTCAAACTACATACACATAACGAAGACAAACTACAAAGGGCCTCAAGCCCACATCTACAAATATCAAATGGAAAGCAAAACTGAACACAAGGGCAGAAGCGGAAGCCTTCACTGAAGCTAAAACCTGTAAAATGTTAATATTATAGGGGTGAGCAAACCACAACTCAATAAGCAGCAGAATTCATCACCTAGGCATGCTCAAAACATTTATATTGAACATATTCATATACGTACTTAAGCTTAGCAAAACAGATCAGAAGTCAGAACAGAAAACAGACAGAGGGCGAAGCTTTATCAAAGCAGAAGTTCGACAGATGAGAAATAGGAGCAAAGATTTACAAAACAGAAGAGAAGTAGAAGCTGAGCAAACTGAACATAAGTCTTAAACCAGAGCAGAGTAGACAACATACGAAGTAGTTCAGAACGGATCATCTAACAAAACAAAGGTGAGACCCTAAACACCAGCTGACACATCAGAAGGGTAACACCATGACCCTATGGATCCGTACATCCCACACAGAAGCCGTAGAGACAGCTATGGACCCGTCAGTCACTAAACATCCAAGGGAACCCTGAGGAATAGAACAGAAGGGTAACCCAAGGAATAAATACAGAAGGAATTCATGCACAACATGCTACAGGATAGTCAGACCCAACTATCCAAGGCTCAGGAGCTAAACATTGAGGTCCCCAAAACAGAAGCTTTGCAAAACAGAGCAAAAGCCTTTCTCAGAATAGAACAGAAAGCAGAAACTTATGAAACGGATAAGAAGTCTTAAGCAGAGCAGAAGTCATACCGACTAGCAAATACGAAAGCCCAAACAGAACACAGAAGCTCAAACACTCTTTTCAGAGCAAAATAGAGATTGGAAACATTATGAAGACTTTGGAATGAAAATACACTTAAACATATGCCAAAACACACCAAAACAGATAGTACACACTAAGAGAAACCCAACGCCTCAAACAGAGTTCAAAATGAAGCTCAAACGAAGAAGTTACGCAAAATCAGAGGCCTGTCCGAACATGTGTCCGAACATACATGTTTGGACGTCGACCGACACTCAAAAGACTAGAAGACAGACGTGTCCGGACGTGTGTTTGGACGTATGCCGAACTTCAAAAACACGCAGAAAATCCATGTCCGAACTTGTATCCGGGCTTCCATGTTCGGACACAAGTTGAATCGTAAACCCAGAGCCGTTCTTGTTCCCTGTCCGAACTTACATGTTCGGACAAAAGTTCAGACATCACAAAATTCATAAAACCAAACGCGTCCGCGCATGCTGTCCGAACTTACAAGTTCGGATGCATGTTCGGACACGACAAATTTTGCAGAAAACAAAGACGAACGAGAGGCAAAACAATTCCACAAATCTCCATAGTAATAGCATAGACTTTCATATCAAATTACGCAAATCGAAAACACTTTCCCATGAGGTTTAACACATCAACACGCAATCAGAAAGAAACCAAAATCACCACTAACTAGAGACTGATAAACAAACATTTACGGAAAACGACACCGGAAACCCCCGTGGGTGAACACACACAACCAAATTCATCTACCACCTACCTCTAGAGCTAATCAAACCCAACTCGGCCTGGTGACCCGGCCCGGAAAAAACTCAAAAAACCGAGCTTGAAAAAAATGTCGGGCGGGCTTGGACAAAAAACTAGGTCCAGATTAAAAACCCGGCCAGACTTCAGTAAAATTTTAGGCCCGAAACAAAGCCAGGCCCGACCCGAATTTTAATATATACTACCGTTTAAAAATATATATAATATATAGTTAATGTAATTTTATATAATATATATAAGTTTTTATTAATTGTTTAATATTTTATGTTGAATTTTCTCATTTATTTAAACTTTTATTTAGAATTTTATTCTTTATTTAAATTTTTATTAATTATTTATAGAAAAAATGAAAAACCGGGTCGAGCGGCTAGGTAGTGGCGGAGCCAGGAAAAACCGGGCCTAGCCTGGCCTGAAAAATTAAAAACCGGGTCTGGACAGTAAAAACAGGCCTGACGGGTCTAAAATTCTTTCCTAGCCCGGTCCGCCCGCCCATTTGATCAGCTCTACCTACCTCACATCCGATGCAAAGCAAATCCCTACAGCTCCACGCAACTCCCTCCTCGAATCTCCACTCGAATGGATAGACAACGAACTGAACAACTCCGAAATCAAAAACAAAATAAGGAAGAAGAATGAAGAAACCTAACGAAGAATAAACCATAATCTCACAAACTACAAACCTGGAAGATGACTGACAGACGATCCGAATTCACGAGCAAGAATTCCAACTTTAAAACATTGGAAGAAGAAGATGAGAAGGTGCAAAGGGAGGTTACTTGGGAGAGCAGAGTGAAGCGGGAGTTGAGAGCGAAAAAAAAGAAAAGATCGTGAAAATAAAAGTGAGGAAGGAGGGAGGAATCAAAATGACTTAAAAGGAAAAACTCTTTTTCCTAACTTAATAATAATGACAAAAGGGAACAGACATATATAACCCTTCTTCCTTCTAACTAATACTAATAACCAGAATAATCAAATCAAATGCCAACTAACTTAAGGTCGGAATGTTATGAAACTCCCTTTACGAATCAGAAACAAATACCATCTAATCTAACGATACAAGTCATATATGACACGGGATTTCATCCAGACCACAATGCCGATAATAATGCTTTCAGGCTTAGTTTCCTGTTTATTTATTTTCATCTGCTTGACCAACAAAATGGTACTGGCCATTGCTGTTCAGTTCTTCATCACTGGTCTTCCCAATTGGATCCTTTGAACTGGTAGTACAATGCCAGAAACAAGCCAAAGTCAACAGCCAAGACAGACGAATATACCAGTATAGAAGGAAATAACAATTTTCCTTGAGTTTTGCTCACGTAATCATTCATGGTGGGGAATAATAGGCTCAATGGAGAGAATTATATAAAATACTCACATAACATTTCTCCAATATTACCAAATTAAGAGGGAAGGACAAGGGCTCTCAAGTGACTAGAGAAAGAAAAATTAAGGATCAACTCTTACGTTTTGGAATACAGCACAATTCCAACCGCCACAAGTGCAAACGAAATGTAGTATAACCAATTAACCTGCTCATAAATAAGTCAGCAACATGAGAATGTGAAGAAAAGTGAATAAAAAGAACAGTATTGAGTACGAAAAGAAAGCAAGTTTCTCCGAAACCCCCGATATACCTCTTGATGGTAGAAGAAGATGCGAACCAAAACAGCCCACATGTCAGATGTCAGTAAAGACAGGTTGAATAATGCAGCTCCGCCCAGCTGCAGTCAACCATACATTAATATCAGCATACCGAAGAAGAGATCAGTTTTCCTTTTGACCAAACCTGATATCACTTTGGGGCGTTGAACATCAGCGGGATGAAAAACTGACCTTGAGCACATGGGGGGAAAGTGTATAGAATAGGAAGCTTGACAGAGTATATCCACCAAACCCAATTATCTGTATCAAGCAACCAAGGTCCAGCATGAATAAATTAAAAACACTTGCAAAATCTGATATCAGGAAAAGAAAGTGAAGGATGCTCGATAAAGCTGGTAGAGAAAGATTACAGAACTGTATTATGAGATTTCTAAAAAGTGTCGAGAGTATTTAAGAGTAGTATATATGCAAGTCAGGGCAAAAAGGCAGCTTCCACCAGTACATGCTTCGAGACAATCAACAAAACTGACAACTTGCTAATCAACTGCTTAGTCTGTATAGTATGCTGACTGACATCAGGGATACAAATAACAGCTTTAAGACCTACATGTATTTGTTCTAGGTAATTTGAGTTACATAGTTTATACTGTATGAACATCTCCATGGCATTCTCTTTTCAGAACCTTTATCAGGAGCAAGTCACAATTACTATAACAATGCCAAGCATTCAAATGATGATACTCACAACATCTGTAGACCATTCAATTGATTCCAGATTTTCTCGTTCAAAAACTGCGCTGATTATTGGTTAAAGACCATTAATTATAGCTGGATAACATACATAAACACAACTTGATCAGAATTTCAAAGAAGAGTTCTCTGTGTCACATCCAACTAAATACTAACTGGAAGGATACATCTGGCATATGCTGACCAACAATCCGAAGACACCAAGCATACAGACTACTTCCACCATATCTTTCTTCTTACAGCAATATTCCTGCACAAAATGAGATCATCGCAGCAAATGTGATGGTATTTAAAAAAAAAAGTGATGGTATTTAGATAATGCTGCTTGTACCCATCTGAATTTCCAAATGCAAAAGTATGGATGATGATAGCTTGAAATTAGCATGCAGAACAGATGAGGTAAATTAGAGATATAAGAGCCATAATCATAATTTAACTAACCTCACCAACATTGCTGAGGGCATAGAAAAGAGTTCCAAGTATAACGAAAATATCACCCACAACAGGTCTAGAACCACCTGAACTTGTCAGAATATGGCAAAGCAAGTGACAGAAGCCCACTGATCATTATTTTTTTCAATATTATTGCTGAACATATTGAGAGAAAACTGAAACAGAGACCCATTTGAAAAGCTAAAAAACAATTGGTGCTTTCTTACTTCCATCCCCCAAATCAGCATCAGAGAGAAAGATCAATCCAAGACCGACAATACAGATCGCAGCCCCTACAAACTGCAAGATAGAATAACGAGTGCCGAGGAAGAACCAAGTTAGGATGATGACCCATGGAATCGTCCAGCAATCCAACAGAGTTACACTAGTGATGGATGAGTATTGGTATGCTTTGTTAACTGCGGAAGTATAGAGGAAAATATTCAGATCACTACATTCTTTAAGTTAGAATTACCAGCTAGAACTATCAAGCAAGGTGAGAACCATTGTGGCTGTAATAAGATAACATGCATTAACATATTGGTACAGGAGCTTTTGTTTTCTCATTTTGTGGATGCCAAAATCAAAACCTCGTGTGTATGTATACACATATAATTTGCAAATTCATTAGTATCTAAATAATCTTCACTGTCATGGCTATTAGATCACTTACCCATATCATAAGATAGGCATTTAGCATCCACTAAAATCTTATGGCCACAAATCGTAGTTGATTGTAAGTTCGTAGTATAGAAATTTTGGATACTCGGTATAAGACTGAATAGTACGATATTGTGAACGACAGAAGAACAATATGATCTTGAAGAAAATTCGGCTACTAAACTTTATTAAAAGCTTGAAAAACTACTCACCTGATCTGTTCAACACTTTGAACAATCACACTCACGTCTAATACTTTAGACAATCAATCAATATGAAAACCTCACCAATTATCTCTCTTGGGTTGTTCTCCTTTCCTCCCGTCAAAGTCACAACCCTATCTATAACCAACCTATACATATACATGCAGTATCTAATCAAAACAACCTAGAGAAGCTAAGTAGATATTCTCGGTTAAACAGACATTCTTTCCTTCTCTAAACACGTTCTTAACAACTTATACTCAAATAGATATAATATCACCGATATTATATCCTAACAACCTCCTAAACAACAAAGATAAAATCGGGTAAATAAAGCTGTTAAAATTCTTTACTGAAGCCGCATAACCAGTAGAGATAAAAGCGTTGAGCATTGGACTGGCGGTTTGCCACATCAAAAACTATAAGCGTACAAAACACATACATCTACATTGATAGTATTGGCCCGATCACAAGGCTAACTCACTTTGTGCGCTTATCTATTACAAATATCAGTATTAATTTCCGGGTTCATTAAATGTCATTACTACATTCATCGACAGGAATCACTTACCAAAGTAGTTCCCTTGGACGTCTACAAAGCCCAAGATGACATAATAATACCACGGGACCTGCAAAAACTCACCAACAAGACCCAAGCCACTTGTCAACTTTCCAAAACAGATATACAAATATAATCTCTTGTTCTTTGCCAAATCCAATAGGCATACAATCAGTAAAGCTGCATAGTTGGCCATATCAGAAGGAAAACAGAAATCACCAACAATCTCTGGCGCCTGTACAACATGATGCCACCGAAAACGACGACTAAGCTCAAGTAAGTGAAGAATGACTGCGTAAGAGGGCAATCAATATCTGCCCACTCCGAGATAGAGACAGGGGAGGAGATCAGAAAGTGGTGGGAGAAGAAGACGAGCACCCAATTAACAAAATATGAAGTGTCGGAGTGACAAAGGTATGGCAGGTGCTGCAATGACTTACCAATATCAGCCAAGTACGAGGAAGAGAAACTAGAAAGAGACATACAAAGGAAACCAGTTGGCCCAAGAGCAGAACAAACACCAAGCCGATCAGATTCTCATTTTTCCGCCACCACACATCCCAACGCCATCAAAGCCCATCGTTGGTATTAGTCTCCCGTAAATCCGAGTTCAGTTCTAATAGCAACCGCGGTGGCAGAGAAAAGGGAAGCAAAATGAAATTGACAAAGCTTTTGAGTATCTTTCAGAACTTAGCGCCCAGTTAATCTCCAGTTCAAATTGATGTGGACTTAGTGGTGGATCAAAGCTGATTTTAGTTGAATGACGAAGAAAACACGGGGAAAGGAAGAAACAGTATACTTTGCCGATCTTGGTGCACAAGAGTAGAAATTATTTGGAGAACAAATGACAAGTCAACTCAAGATGGAAGAGAGAGGCGAGAGCCGTAAATTTGGCGATTCTCCGAGCGATTATGAGGAAGAGTTCAGAGTTGGGATACGTGCGTTTGTGATCAATTTGATTGTCGACATCAATTTCAAGGCTGATCATATCATTTATGTTCTGCTTTATATTTATCTTCAAATGCTTCTAGTTGAAAAATTTATGAAATGTTATTATATTTTTGGTTAATTCGTGAAATGTCATTAAAAAAAGAAACTCATGAAATGTCAATATGTTTTTATAAAAATCCATAAAATATCAATATAGCCATTAACTAGAAAGAAAAATTACAATTTTTTGAGTGCAGCCCGCAACGGGCAACCTAGGGTTTTCGTACGTATCGTTCTCCCTTGAGACGATTTCAGAGGCGATAGTTCGTCCTCTTTTTTCTCTTCTGTGAAAGCAGGGAGATTTGTCTTCCGTTGACCCTATCGTCTTCATCTATCTCGTTCTTCTTTCTTCTGGTTCTGAGAGTGCATCGGAGGTGCGATTTTCGGGCTTCAGTTTCTGCTTGTCTACTCCCTCGCCTGGCTCAAGAGTTCATCAGTTCGTCTCTGCATTTCGGGCTAAAGGTGGAGCTTTGTTCTGGTGGCGAAGGCGAGTCTCTTGGAGTAGCTGGTGGCGAGTCGGTAGGTTCGTGTAGATGTAAGTGTAGTCCGGTTCTGTCTTGAGTTCTAGGAAATCAGATTTGAGTCTGTACTTCTCTTGTAACACCCCTACCGCTAATACCGTCATTACTGTACAAATACTTACCTTCGCAGCGGATACTCCTTACACAACGGCGGGTGTACAATGCCGTCAGTCACCCACGTGACTAACAAGGCGAGTTACAATACTACATACTATCGGTCTGATGAACATGAACATACCGAGTACTCTACACAATACAATACTTCCCATTGCATACTCATCCATAATCCAATTACAACTCCAATACACCACTATACCGAGTTTACTACAATCCTTAAATTACCGATACAGTTTAAGCTTCCCAATTTGCATTACAATCCAAGTGCCAATCCCTACTATACAACTACCCATGCTTATGTAGCAGTCCCCGTCCTACTCTCTCGAATGGTGATCAGCTTTGGGTACCTGCACACTAAAAACGGTCCCCCTAGGGGGTCAGCTTACGCTGCATATGAAATCCGCATATACCGCGTGCTAACCGCGGTACGCCGACTACTTTGGGTCGGGTATACATGGAGTTCATTTTACATGCATACATACATACTCATACTACAACAATACAATCAAAAATTCCTACATAAATATGCAAGTTCAATACTTACTAAGGAAGACAATTCAATAGTCAAACATTCGTATTTGTTATACATTCATTACTCTTTGTACTGTGTTCGATATTCGTTACTCTACTCATACTTACTCCTTACTCTTGCATACTCATCACTCCATGTTCAATACCTTACACGCACACGATCCTTACTCTGTACTCGTTACTATACTTGTGCATACTCACTACTCAATACTCCTTACTTACTTATACGTACTCAATACTCGATACTTGCTCATACATACTCAATACTCGATACTCATTACATACTCATACTCACTTCTTACTCGGTACTCATTACTTTACTCATACATACGCGATACTCGTTACTCATTACTTGGCCTCTGGGCGGAGTCATACACAAGACTCGCCACCGGACCTACAATACGAGGGCTATACGCTTAGCTCCTCAAATACTCAAATGCCCGTTTGTACCGAACTACTCAAATTCCCAACACTCTTCTCTCAGAGTATAATCTCGTGGGTTAGCCTAGAAGTATCTCTCTTGACAACCTCCACTAGCTTAGGGAATTACAACCGACTAGTATCCTCAGATTTAAGGGTTTCCCCAACGTATCGAATACTCTCATGTTCGGGACATACTTACATCAGTCGGGCCCTCTCATAATGGGTCGACTAATTACTAAGGGGTTTGGAGATCCCTCATCATTCTTTACTACTCCCATGGTTTGTGTCTTGCACCAAGAATAATTCCTCTAATAGAGGTTACTTATATACTTCCACTACTTTTTGTTTGAGGATTATTCATTTCGTATCTCCTACCGTTATCGAAAGGTTATTACTCCCGTACACTCTCACATTCTAGTGAGTTCATTGGTTTACGTTATCGTTTATTGGTTCGTTGGTTTAGTGCGTTGCTACGGTTCCATTGGTTCACACATGACTCTTACTACGAGTCAATACACAATAAGACTCATCTATGAGTCGGTCTACGCACTAAGTGAGGCCACACAATCAATCAAGAAAGGTTATCTCAATCAACATACAACAAGACATACAACGAAAGGCAATAAACTGTTTTCATGCTTTAGTCTTGATTAGCCGCCATACAGCACACAAATCAACGTAACTCGGTTAGCATACGGGGCATGAGGAAATCATACCTTTCACGGAGTTAGCTTTACCATGTGTTCCCTTGTTCCTTGGTTCACACTTGTCCCACTGATAATGTTTCCAACATTGTTATTAATACTATGCTCATACGATATACAATAATTACTACTCCCTTGCTTACCCCGTTATCCCGGTACACTTAATGTTCTTATACTTACAACTTCCTTAACTTGTTTCCTTACTCACATGTGCATTTCCCCATCCTTTCTTTCCATTAATGATGTATTACTACATTTACATATACCTATGTGTGTAGGCATATACTTATATACATATGATAACTCTAATCATATTTTTTTTTACTCGACCGACCTTACCCAGGGTCGGTCCCAAGGTCGGTCGAAGTCAGTAAGGAATTACGCTGGAAAATTACGGGGCCGACCGACCTTGCAAGTCCGGTCCCAAGGTCGGTCCATTCCAGTGAGTTTGACGGACGGAAATTTTAGCCCGACCGACCTTGCAAGTCCGGTCTCAAGGTCGGTCCATTCCAGTAGCTTACAAGACGGAAAATTTTTGAGTCGACCGACCTTGCAAGTCCGGTCGCAAGGTCGGTCCATTCCAGTAGGTTGCATTACGGGAAATTCTTCTGGCCGACCGACCTTGCATGTCCGGTCCCAAGGTCGGTCCATTCCAGAAGGTTTCCGTCCTTTGTAAATCTGGGCTCGACCGACCTTGCAAGTCCGGTCCCAAGGTCGGTCCGGCCCAGTATTTCAGTTTTCATTTCTGTTTTCAGTCCTCTCCTTTACCCATTACTTCCCCATTGTTCCCACACTTAATCCCACATATTTTAACACTACTTAGGCCCTCAAAATTGCCTTGGTTCATCCCCCAAATACCTTACCCATTTCTAAATCCATATACACAATTTTTCCTCACTTCCTTCAACACTTGTAACAGTTTTTGTTACACTTATGCTACAGATTTTATAACTCAATCCTCACATCCAATACTTCTCCCACCAATATCATTACTAGCATCCCAAATACAATTCCAAGCAATTACCATGTCTATACCCAAGTCCAACATCCATTTCACTACATCTTGCACTCTAATTTTTCCTAGCTTCTCCAATACATTTTTATCACTTCTTGCTACAGATTTTTATATACTTTATCCTCATCCTCCAATTACCAATCCATGGTCATTAAACATCTCTACTAACCCCAATACATACCTTGGTTCTCCCATTCACCAAGTCATTCTTTAATGCACAACTCCTACCAAAATTTTGCCATAGCTCACCTATAATTCTTACCTATCCACACATACCCATCATCACCAAAATCATTCCTATTCTAGCCACACCCATACAAGGGTCCTACCAGCAATACGAAGCAATTTTAATACATCTTTAATTCCTCAAAACACAAGATCAATACACATACACAATTCCTTGGCTCTAAAGCCTACAATTCACATACTTGTTCCCAAATACCCAAACTTTCACAATTACAATTCTACTACATTATTTTGGTTTCTTTAAATTGGTTCACCCATTCCCATTATCCTAATGCATTAAAATTTCGCATTAAGGAAGAGCTCTTACCTTGAGCTTAAATTTCCTTCATTTCCTTTCCACTTCTTCTCCTTCTCTTTTTCTTGCAAAATCGGCCATGTGGGGGATGGAGTTTCCAAACTCCATCCCAACACCCAAATTACATAAGGAGAATATAATTAGAATTATAATCCCTTAAAACTTCACTAATTAAATGAAGGGTTTAAATTACCATTAGTTAGGGTTTTTACCTTGGAGCTTTTAAGAGAGGTTTTCAAGCCTTGAATGCAAAGGAGAGTTCCTCCACCATTGGAGAGTTGAACCAAGCTCAAACAAAGAAGAAACAAGGCATTACAAGAAGGGGCAAAATCGGCCACCATAGAGAATGGAGGAAAAATGGATTTTTCTTGAAACTTTTTACCTTAGGAAGATGAGACTCCAAGCTCCACAATGGTGTGCTTTTCTCTTCAAATGGGGAAAACCCATGGAGATGAAGTTGCTCATTTTTGGATTTTGAAAAGATAGAAATGTAGAGGAGGATGAGGGGATTACAAATATGTAATTATTTTTACATTTGGAGCTCACATGGAGGTAGAGCATGAAGAAGAAGAGGAAGAAGCCATTGTTGCTTCCTTTGGGGGCTTCAAAATCGCCACCCAGCAGAGAGAGGGAGAGCAGCTCGGTGGGGAAGGGAAGGAAGGGAGAGAGAGAAGAGAGAAATGAGGGGAGAGAGAAAAAGAAAGTACCTTTTCTACTTTTCTATTTGCTTTTTGGTCACCTTTACTTATTAGCTAGTTACATGTGTGTGTGTGTGAGGGAGAGCTGTTTACACCAGTAAAAACCGGCCCCCTCTGTAATACTAGCTGGAGCGTTTTTCGTCTTTTACAGAAAACGCTCGTTATTTTACCCGTTTTGATACTATTCACTAACCGGGCCCGTTTTCCGGAATTTCCTCGTTTCTTTATTTTTATTGGTTATTAAGCTTCCATAAATGCTTAATAATTATTTAATGATTTATAATTTTTACGAGTCCGTTTGACCACTTAAAGCCACGTTTTCGGGTTTCCTCGAAAAACGTGCGCTAAAGCTCTTTTAGCGTTTTAATACATTTCTTGGATCCGTTTTCTTCGGGAATCGTTCCCGTATACTAATTAGGCATGAATAAGCCTTAGGAATCCTTACGATACTATAACCGAGGTCTCGTACCTCCTATGGTTATTTAACGCTTGTTTTAGCGTTTTCTGCTTTCTAAGTGTTTTTCCTCATTTCTTTTGGATTTATTTTCCTTACCAAAATTACTTAGGCACTATTAGGCCCTTAAATACTATATTAGAATAATATAACCACCATGTTTAAGTTCGGGGTATTTCATCTCTGCTTGCTGTAGTATGTGGAAGTGTAAGCTACGTTTAGTAAGTAGTTTCAATTTGTTGATTTTGTTTGTTGAGGGTTTTGCGACTTGGTGCTAGGAGATTTCAGTTTTGATAAAGGCTAGTGCTAAAGATAGCGGTAGGGTTTGAATCAGAGAGTAGGTAATAAGGTGTTGAAGAAGGTGGTTGCGATTTGAGAGAAGGTATGCTAAATTCCAGTATGGGAACCAACTGTAACGAGAATGATGGTCAGAAGTGTTC
Source organism: Limonium bicolor (assembly GCA_023374045.1). Taxonomy (NCBI): domain Eukaryota; kingdom Viridiplantae; phylum Streptophyta; class Magnoliopsida; order Caryophyllales; family Plumbaginaceae; genus Limonium; species Limonium bicolor. The sequence continues at coordinate 30,135 of JAIOTZ010000989.1, forward strand.
TAGGATTTTCAGGTTTGGGTGTAGATGGAAAGTGTTCAAGCTGGGTAATGGAGTGGTTTCTCAGTTGATTAGGAAGATCTTCTTTAGATGGTACTTCGGGATGTTAATTTACAAAGGGAATCAGAAGAGGAGACGGAAGGTCAGAAAAGAAAAGAAGAGGTTTGACAAAAATCAGAGGAAGTTTTATCTGCTAAGAGTTAAGTTCAATATTCAGATCCCTGCAAGAAAGATCTCAAGCACATTGAATGTGCAAATGGTTAGATTTTTAACACGTCAAATAGCTCTAGAGCTTGTCAATCTGATGGGTAGTCTTAGCTTGTGTTTTAATCTAATGGACAGATCGATTAAGTGGAGAGCTTGGAAGGAATTAAAGTTTTTAGTTATCAACTTTTGTCTAATCTGGGAGGTTAAGAGTTGTGTCTATCGCAGGAGAATGCCCTGGATCAATATGGCTTCTCAGGTCTGTTTAGTTTGTAAGAAAATTTGAAGCAAGTCTAAGTCTAGTAAGGATGCTTCTTTTTGGTTTAGAGGAGTGGTGAAACCCAAACTAGCTGGCAATGTTAGGATTGATTGTATCATCAGGCTGATTAAGAGCCTAGCTTTTGTCTCTGTAACCACTGGTAGTAGTAGTAATAGAGTTGTTCATATGTAGTATGGTGTAGTAGTTTGAGGAAGGAGTTGGTCCTCTGTCTACTAATCCTGGGAGGCTTATGTAAGGTGTAGAAAACTCTTTGTTAAGTTTTATGAATGAATGTATCCCAGCTTTAATAAAAAAAAGAAAGAAAAATGATAAAAATACCACTACTAACAAAAGACTTTTAAACCTCACAATATGCCTCTGTTAAAATATTTATAAAAATTCACAAAAAATCAAAGTAGTATAAATATATTAAAAAATTTTAAAAACTGACAAATTTAAAAAAAATATTAAAAATATCATAAAATATTGAAAAAAAATATTTCTTAGATTTAAAAAAAAATTCAGTACCATAAAAAATAGAGTTTTGAACACATAATTTATATGAGCCTTTACTAATTTATACCAATTAAGTACTATACATTTTTTTAAAAAAATTCTATCAATTTAATTCATTTATTTAAAATAAATTATTATATATTTTAAGATATTTAGAAATTTTTAAAAAATTATATTCTATATTTCATATAACTTTATGACATAATATTTTATAGATAACAAAAGTATTATGTCATAAAGTTACTACAAAATATAATATAAAGTTTTAAAATATTTTTCTCAATATTAGTTTAAAATATAATTTAATTTACTTTGACTAAATAATTTAAATTGGTAGAAAAAAAGATAATTTTAAAATGAATGGTACAAATTCTGGTACTTAATTGATACAAATTAGTAGAAAGATTGATATAAATTATGTTTTCAAAATTTTATATTCTGTTTTATGGTATTGGATAATTTAAAAATATCTAAAAAATATTTACTATTTTTCAAATTTCAAGATAGTTTAAAGATTTTGTTAAATTTTTACAATTTTATAATATATATATGTATTATATTTTTATAGTATTTTGATTTTTTGTGAATTTTTATGAATCTTTTAACACTCAGAGACATATTGTGAACTTTAAAAGTACTTTGTTAACTAGTAGGGATATTTTGTCATTTTTCATTCTGATCAATTACTATAGTGGCATTTCATGGACTTTTACAAAAATACAGTGGCATATTGTGACTTTCTTTTTTTTAATGGCATTTCATGAATTAGCCAAAAATATAGTGGCATTTCATGAAATTTCCCTAATAAGAATGACTTCTAGGCTTGTAATCCTCTGCTAACATATGTGGTTGGACCTTATCGAAGAAAAAAGAAGATAGTATTTGTTCTATTACGCTATCCAATAGTTTAGACCTGCCCACTAGGCCAAGTTCCCCCGAAACTTAGCCTGGTCAAAGACAGATTCAAGTTTTGTTGACTAGAGATTGGGATCGACTTGGGAACGGACCATGTAAAATTGTAGGTCAGTCCTAAGATTAGGACCAACCCATGACCGTGTGAGTTAGGACTCAGTTGAGATTCGCTTGGGAATAGGATCGGTCTTTTTTTGTTGGAAAAAACCATCTTTGGGATTGGGATCGCTAGGACAGACTTAAACCGGCCAAGGACAAGCGGGACATCCAAAGGCCAACATTTTTTTACTCCTTCTATTGGATATAAACGACTAGACTTTTCAGTTCTTCAATAAACACTTTCAAGCAATTTTTACTCATCTAAGTCTGTGACTAACCCATACCTTAAAAAAGCAGTTGAAGGAAGGTTATTAATCCATCATATACAGAAGTTCAATATCTATACTGTGGTAAGGATGTGGCTGAAGCTATCAAACAACTTGGAGCTAAAAAAATCCTCAGGTCTTGATAGCTTTAATGGTAAGTTTGTAAATTATTAACATATTGTTGATCCCTATGTTATAAATTGAGTTGTTAGAACCCTCATAGGTGAATCTTTGTATGATCACCTCGATGGTTTTTCTTCACTCTTATCCAAAATTCAAAGGTGCAATTGATATCAATAAATTCAGGCCCATATCATTTTTGTATTTTATTTACAAAAATGTGCGTACGGTTTTGGCTAGGATTCAAGTGATGTTGCCTTATGTGATTTCTGGAAACCAATGTGGCTTTGTTGAAGAAAGACTTATAATTGATATAATCATTACTGGTGAGCTTCACCATTTTTTAGAGAAGTTAAACTATACAAAAAGGATTATTTACCTTTGATGTGGACCTTAGCAAGGTCAATGATTGTACGAAGTGGGATTTCATGGGGAAAATTACCTACCACAATTGACTCACTCATGTGATAAATTGTATTACATATGTGAACTACTTTGTCATTGTTATTGGGGACCCTGGGAATTTCTGTAAACAAACTAGAGGTAATAGGCAATGAGATTCTCTCTCTCTCTCTCCTTTCTTTTTCCTTGTTTAAAAATATCTCTACTTCCACTAATCAAGCTTAGAGTAGGGGTGGCAATACCCATTGGGTACCCGATCCACCCGTTCACGTGACCCATGGGAGAAAACCCAAAATAAACGGGTGAAAAACTGGTGACGGGTGAAACAGGTGATGGGTTGGATCGGATGCGGGTGAAAATTTTTTCACCCATCACCCGACATATCACCCGGTTCTACTCGACCAATCATCTATTCGCAGTTTGACCCACATATTTTTCAAAAATTATGATAAGACCCTCGAATTTTACTAAGAATTATAGTCAAACTCACAAAATGTTTCTATAAATTACACTTTGATCCCTAAAATTTACTATAAATTTAAATCAACCTCTAATATTTCTACAAATTACAACAAAAATCTCACCCGTTTATCACCCGTTCCACCCATTTCAACCGCGGGTTCGGGTCGGGTTTGGGTGATCCTTATCGTGTGATGGGTCGAGTTCAGGTGGAGCGGGTGGAAACGGGTGACGGGTGCTTCACCCAACCCGAACCCGATCCATTGCCAGCCCTAGCTTAGACGGAAGGATCTTATAATGAAATCAAACTTACCTAAGCTAGTCTCTCTATTTTCACCTGGCTTTTGGGGATGATATCATATTATTAGGGATTGCGTCTTCAGAGAATGCAGTTAAGCTCCATAACATTATTCAAATGTTCCTATCATCATCTGGTCACAAGATTAATCCCAAGAAGTTGGAAGGAATAAATCTGCATTGTTTGGGGTTCAAGAAGTGGTTGCATTCTCCAAATATTTAGATCTTCCTTAAGAAGGTGGAAGGAATAAATCTGCATTGTTCTCCTAAGTGATCAACTCAATTCATAAATCAATTTCCTCCGGGGTTAACCTAAATATCAAGTTGCGAGATAAATTCTGGTTTCAAGTGTTGTAGTCCATCCCTAGCTTTAGTTATATCTCTTTTTCTACTTTCTAAAATAACTATAGCTAAACTCAACTATACTTTCTCTACTTTCTGGTCGGGTGGAAATAAAGAGTCTTGTTCAATGCTTTGGATTAGATGGGCTAAGGTTTGTAACAAATTTTTGAGTTAGTGGGATGGGATTCAGATCAGTGAAGTTTTTTAGTAAAGCCCTCAACACCAAACAAATTTTTAGGCTTCTTTCTCAACCTAAGTTTATGGCCATTACTATGAAGAGGTTGTACTACCTTAATAGAAGATGTAGGTATTAAGCGTGCAAGTCATATTCGGAAATCTTTTTTTTGTTAGTATTGATATTGATCTACTTGAATTGGGAATCGGAATGCAAGTGGGGGCTGGGGATTCTGCTCCCTTTTGGGATTTCCCTTGGGGTCCCTAGGCCATCAACTTAAGATTATATCTCATAGACCAGACCATAGTCTCCATCATCTGGTTGTTTCTGATTTCATTAACCCTTTTCAAGTGTCCTAGAAAACATACTTGCTCCAAGAGGTGCTTCTTCCCCTTGATTTTAAACTTGTATCATCCCTTTATCACTACTTCTTCTCATGATCAATGGGAGTGACATTATTCTAAAGACTATAAATACTTAGTGAGATCAGGCTATAATCTTATTCAGAATGAGAGTGATCATGGAGTCTTTGGCCCTTATCGTTGTTACATATTTGTAAAATAATACTTCATGTTGTTTGCTACCCAAGAGTGAGGTTATCTCTTTGGAAATTTCTAATGGCCTTTTCCCTTTCCATGAAAATATTGCTAAAAGAATTGGTGGCAATGCTACATGTTTCTTTTGTGGTCAGATAAACACTATTTCTCATTGTCTTTCGTTTCCATTGTTGTGTCATGGTTGAAGTCTAGTCTCAATAGAAGAATATTTGATAAAAGTTAAGAATTCATGCAAATTAAGATGACAAAATTAACAATTCTTGTTAATGAGATGATATTATAGGTATATTAGTCATCTCATTAAATCGGATGGAAAGCGCATCAACTTCAGCTGCAAACTTATACATCAAATCTGAACTAGTACATGCTTGACTAGTCATCATATTCAGCCTCCTACCAAGTACCATATAAGCATTCTCCAAGTTTAAAGACTCTGGTGCTAGCGGAGTGGAGAAATAAAGATCATCAGCTGCTCTGGCACTTCTTGTCCATCTAGGAAGAACATACTTAGATGGAATACTCCTTAAAGATTTACAATCCATGATAGCCAGTACATCCATCACACCCAAAATGTGACAACAGAGGATCCCAAAGCTTTCAAAAAGTAAACATGAACAATGCAACATAGTAGAATCAGAGTCAGAAGCACAAATACCCACTGAAACAATACGTTCATCCAAGTAAGAACCATCATCACATACTTTAAACACACAAAAGCGACGCAGCTGCTCATTGTCATTAGCATCCATCAGAATAAAGTTGTATGCAAAAATACGACTAAACTGATGTTTGAAGCTTGCAAATATCCTAGGGGTATAGAGTTTAGCCGCTTGTGATGCAATCGAGTTGTGCATAAAAGAAGTATCTGGAACTTGGCTCATAGAATCAAAGTCAAGCTTCAATTCAATGTGTCTCTTTTCAGCAATTAGCCTCTCAAAATGTGGAAAAAACTGAACCAAGTTATAATCTGGTTGCAAGTAGCCTTGAAGTACCCATTAAAAGATTCACTGAGTTGGGATGAACGCATACCAGCTGTAAAATACCTCCTCGTCCAAACAGAGGACCATTGATGCTTCTTGTTGTATAGTCTTTGCAACTAAGGATGTCCATATGGACGTTTACCAAGGAAATAAGTATCAACCAAAGAATTCCAAGCAATATCAAATTCCTCCTTGGTCTCCATTCCATAAATCAACTGATTCAAAGATGCCTTGAATTCTCGAGTAAAATGAGATCCAAGATTTCGTGCACCATTCTGTATTAAATGCCATGTGCACAAACCATGGAAAGATGAAGGAAAAACAACTCGAATTGCAGTAGCTATTGAAGAACACTGATCTGTCAAAATACTCTTTGGAGCCTTATCTGACATACATCGAAGAAAGGTTCTGAAAAGCCAAAAAAGACTCTATTGTCTCATCATACAGTAGTGCAGCACCAAACACACATGTCTTTCTATGGTGATTAAAGCCAACAAACACCGCTGCAATTTGTTTTTTAAAAACAAATAAATGTTAGAAAGAAACCTAATGAGTAATAACAAAATGATACAAAAGAAGTGGTAAAGGTTATTAGAAATAGAGACACACATACCTAAAGGATGATATCCTGAATTAGTCCTAAGAGTTGTATCAAAAGTAAGAGCATCGCCAAAGAATAAATAATCAATCTGCATCCTCAACCCCAAAAAATGTTTGCAATCCTTTCCTCATTATCAACCTCAATTTCATAGAAAAACTGAGAGTTTTGGGCAGCTTTTACCCTAAAGTACTCTTGCAAGTAAGTCGCCTCACTATGATGCATCACCTTCTCACGTTTTCTACTCAAGTGATTTTTCAAATCAACTTTCATAAATCCTACACACTGGGGGCCCCCCCCCCCCCCCCCCCCAGCAATTCCACACATGAAATCAAAAGAAGAACAAAGTCCAATACCAGCTTCATTGATAGACGTCAATATTTCAGATTGGGCATCACTTATTTGATGATTGGCTCTTAACATGTGCGCCATTTTAGGAGGCTTAAGAGAATGCTCATGGTTATCATTCCACTATGTGATTTTATATACAAATTTGACTTCATAAAAAATAATGTAAATGGTTGCTTTACATCCCATCCGTGTCTCATATATAGTTCGACACTTTTTTGTGCTTGCTTCAGCTTGGCAAGGAAGAATATTCAAATTCTTCGGATCAATAACACTATTTTTCTTAAAACCCTCTTTATTGCAATAGTATCTAGCACAACGAACTTTACGAGTAATGGGGTTTTTGGTCTGGTGCATAACCCTCATCGTGAAACCAACACAGATAGAATGGTCCACATAGAATTTCCTCACTTCTTCAATAGAGGCAAACTCCAACCTCTTCCATGACTCTTCATCATCAGGGCTTACAAAATCTGCAAATTAAAAGTTAACTTATCAAACACAAACTAATTTAAACGTTAACCTGATAATAACAAAACGTTAATCTGATAAGAACAAAATGTTAACCTGATAAGAGCAAAACGTTAACCTGAAAAGAACAAAATGTTAACCTGATAAGAACAAGAGGTTAACATGATGCAGATGATGTGAGTTGCTCAGATTGTGCATTTTCAGCAGAGTTAACAGAGACATGATCATCACCAACTAAGAGTGGAGATATATTTCCATCAAGAACAACAACATTAGAAGAAGATGGAGCACATTGTTCATTAACAATGATAGAATTAGTAGTAGAGGGAGCATTCGGTTCAATCGCCACTGTCGACCCCTCATCTTCAACTAATTGATGAGCTATGTTAAAAAAGTAAAAAGAAGATTAGACATAGAGAATAAAAGTAGTGTAAAAATTAAACAAAACTTAAGAAAACTTAAAACAATAGAACTTATATAAATGATGAGTTTGATGAATACCGTTATCATTTTTTTCATCTTCAACAAAAGCCTCATAGTTAAGATCGATTATGAAAACCATTGATCCTAAAGAAAGCTTTGTAACTAGTCGATTTTCCTTACTTTCAACGAGCAAACTTCTTCTATTCAAAGCACCCACAAACATTAGCATGGATAATATCATACCAGAGCACAACAATTTACAAATACAACTCACCAAAAAAGATAAAACATAAGACATAATTTTGATTGATTGTAACTGGAATATAGAAGTGAGGTGATATCTTACTTTTTGACAACAACTTTGCAACTAATACAAACCAAACAACAGACTGAGCACTGCAGCAATTAGCAGGATGAGTGAGCAATTAACAATTCACACTTTTAGGAACAATGAGAGTAGAGACATAGACATACAATTAATTTTCTTCTTCGGGACCTTGCCTCTATTACGTGTGTAAAGGAAAATTTTCAACATCTCAACATTGAATCGAGCTGTGTACTGCAACACAACACAAAATATATAAATGCAATTAGCAGATTGGATAATACAGGACAACACATTGAGGTATCTACACCAAATTGAGGAAAATACGGTGTGTCCGTATTGATCGATCAAATTTCGCAAACCATTTGGTCTAGTTGTGAATACGCCGACACATATCAAGTTTGAATCAAGTCTTGATCGAACAAAGTGAAGAATATATAGTGTGTGTGGCTAGTGTGTATTGATCGATCAAATTGGAGTGGAAAACTGCATTGAGTTCCTATATTAATCAATCAATTTGGGAGAGAAAATTATCGATCGAATTGGAGAGAAGCATCGATCAAATTGGGGAAAAATGAGTTGCTGTGAGTTGTTGTGAATTGCATTGAGATGCTGAAGAAGAAAGAAGAAAAATAAAAAACGTAAGGGAATTATGAAGTGGAAACTAAATTACTATGAATTGAGTAGCGCTAATCAGATTGAAGAAGGCGAACACGAAGACGGAAGTGTACAGCCTAGAAGTGATTATCTATCGTAAAAAAGATCAAGTTCACAGAGAGAAAATTGTCAATACACTGCGTTTTGATTATTGCAGCACTCCTGCAAACACAAGCCTGCGGTATATGAGCCAAAGCCCAATAAAACGATCAGTTGAACAGAACAGAGACGACCGAGTAATAAGTCAATACCATCTAATCTAAGTTCTAACAATACAAGTCATATATGACACGGGATTTCATCCAGACCACAATACCGATAATAATACTTTCAGGCTTAGTTTCTTGTTTATTTATTTTCATCTGCTTGACCAACAACATGGTACTACTGGCCATTGCTGCTCTGTTCTTCATCACTGGTCTTCCCAATTGGATCCTTTGAACTGGTAGTACAAAGCCAGAAACAAGCCAAAGTCAACAGCCAAGACGAACGAATATACCAGTATAGACGGAAATAACATCATTCACATTCTGTTATAAATATTGTGGGGGAATAATAGGCCCTACCGAGGGTATTTTATAAAATACCCACATAGCATTTCGCCAATATTACCCAATTCAGAGGGAAGGACAAGGGCTCTCAAGTGACTAGAGAAAGAAAAATTAAGGATCGACTCTTACGTTTTGGAATACAGCACAATTCCAACCGCCACAAGTGCAAACGAGATGTAGTATAACCAATTAACCTGCTCATAAATAAATCAGCAACAAGAGAATGAGAAGAAAAGTGAATAAAAAGAACAGTGTTGAGTATGAAAAGAAAGCAAGTTTCTCCGAAACCCCCTGAAATACCTCTTGATGGTAGAAGAAGATGCGAACCAAAACAGCCCACATATCAGATGTCAGTAAAGACAGGTTGAATAATGTAGCTCCGCCCAGCTGCCGTCAACCATACATTATTATCAGCATACCGAAGAACAGATCAGTTTTCCTTTTGACCAAACCTGATCTCACTTCGGGGGCGTTGAACATAACCGGGATGAAAAACTGACCTTGAGCACATGGGGGGCAAGTGTGTAGAATAGGAAGCTTGACAGAGTATATCCACCAAACCCAATTATCTGTATCAAGCAACCAAGGTCCAGCATGAATAAATTAAAAACACTTGCAAAATCTGATATCAGGAAAAGAAAGTGAAGCATGCTTGATAAACTGCTTCGAGACAATCAACAAAACTGACAACTTGCTAATCAACTGCTTAGTCTATATATAATGCTGACAGCAGGGATACAATTAACAGCTTTAAGACCTACAATGTGTTGTTCTAGGTAATTTGAGTTACATAGTAATGGCATACTCTTTTCAGAACCTTTATCAGGACCAAGTCACAATACTATAACAATGCCAAGCATTCAAATGATGATACTCACAACATCTGTAGACCATTCAATTGATTCCAGATTTTCTCGTTCAAAAACTGCGCTGATCGTTGGTTAAAGACCATAAATTATAGCTGGATAACATACATAAAAACTACTTGAGAACTTCAAAGAACAGTTCTCTGTGTCACAAACGACTAAATACTATCTGGAAGGATACATCTGGCATATGCTGACCAACAATCCAAAGACACCAAGCATGCAGACTACTTCCACCATATCTTTCTTCTTACAGCAATACTCCTGCACAAAATGAGATCATCGCAGCAAATGTTATGGTATTTAGATAATGCTGCTTGTACCAATCTGAATTTCCAAATGCAAAAGTATGGATGATGATAGCTTGAAATTAGCAGACAGATCAGATGAGGTAAGTTAGTGATATAAGAGCCAAAATCATAATTTTACTAACCTCACTACTAACATTGCAGAAGGCATAGAAAAGAGTTCCAAGTACAACGAAAATATCACCCAGAACAGGTCTAGAACCACCTGAACTTGTCAGAATATGGCAAAGCAAGTGAAAGAAGCCCACTGATCATTATTTTTTTCAATATTATTGGTGAACATTGAGAGAAAACTGAGCCGCAAACAGAGACCCATTTGAAAAGCTAAAAAACAATTGGTGCTTTCTTACTTCCATCCCCCAAATCAGCGTCAGAGAGAAAGATCAATCCAAGACCGCCAATACAGATCCCAACCCCTACAAACTGCAAGATAGAATAACGAGTGCCGAGGAAGAACCAAGTTAGGATGATGACCCATGGAATCGTCCAGCAATCCAACAGAGTTACACTAGTGATGGATGAGTATGGTATGCTTTGTTAACTGCGGAAGTATAGAGGAAAATATTCAGCTCACTACATTCTTTAAGTTAGAATTACCAGCTAGAACTATCAAGCAAGCTGAGAACAATTGTGGCTGTAATAAGATAACATGGATTAACATATTGGTACAGGAGCTTTTGTTTTCTCATTTTGTGGATGCCAAAATCAAAACCTCGTGTATGTGTATACATATAATTTGCAATTCATTAGTATCTAAATAATCTTCACTGTCATGTCTACTAGATTACTTACCCATATCATAAGATAACCATTTAGCCTCCACTAAAATCTTATGGCCACAAATCGTAGTTAATTGTAAGCTCGTAGTATAGAAATTCTGAAAACTCAGTATAAGATTGAATAGTACATATTGTGAATGACAGAAGAACAATGATCTTGAAGAAAATTCGTTATTAAACTTTATTAATAGCATGAAAAACTCCTCAACTGATCTGTTCAACACTTTGAACAAACACACTCATGTCTAATACTTTAGACAATCAATCAATACGAAAACCTCACCAATT
>JAIOTZ010000990.1:0-41316 GCA_023374045.1 Limonium bicolor
TTCTAATATAACAAGTGAATAATCCGGGGCTTAGGGACTAGAATAAATCTAGTCCCCGGCAACGACGCCATTTTGCAGACGTGTAATCGTGAGTGGTTAGAACTGGTGAAATTAAAATAAAAGAAAAGAAATTAAAACTCAAAATAAACGTCGGGCTGCAAACAAATCCCGGTCGTAGTAGTATAGTAAAGTGTAAGCGACCGGATATCGAACCGTGGGACTAATGTGAATATTATAGTACCTAAGCATGTCATAAAAAGGGGGGATTAATTGACTTGTTTTTATAAATAAAAAGGAAAGATAAAATAGACTAAGCTAATGGATAGATTAAGTGGGACTCTGGTTCAGGTTAATATTATCTGCTTAATTATGCTAACTCTACCGGTTTAATGTAATAGTTTGGCAAGATTCCTGTTTTTATCTTAAGGTCCGATGAAAACTCATAAGAACTCGTTCCAGAAATGCAAGGTCCGATGAAAACTCAAGCAAGCACTAGTAGACGGCAGAGGAGTATGAGGAATTTTATTCTTGCAACTTGTACTAACTTATCCGAAGAAAATAAGTTCCTACAGTTTTACGGCTTAATTAACCTATCTGTTTGTCACCGATCAGATTAGAAACAGATTTAGTAAAGCTTTCTATTAAATCGATGAAATTTATTAGAAAGGGAGAGAGATAAACTTTAATCGTAACAAACTGTATTTAAATTAAAACCAGTAAAATATTGCATAATTAATACAAACACATAATAACCATTCCCAGAGTATAAATATTCTAGCCTAACATATTAAATAGATAAACAGAAACAAGAGTAGTAGAAATCATCTGTAGTCACTCCTGCATTCGTTCTGCTATTTTGTATACGTAGGACTAGAGGTGGATATGGTGGAATGAAAAGAAAACAAAATGAAGAAGACGGGAGAAGAGAAAATGGAATGATGGATGATGGTAGTCTGTGGTATGTATTATGTAGTAGAAGGGACTGATTATTGAAGGCAGAAGGAGTGGGTTTTATAGAAGATAAGAAGAGGAAGCAGACAGAGGGAACACCGCGTGAGGAAATTAAGGAATGGATTGGGTGGCTGAACGCGTGAGTACTGTCGGCAGGCGCCTGATATTGTTGAAGGAGTAGACGGATAAGTTGCAGGCGCCGCGAAGAAGATAAACAGCACCGAAGTCTGTCGCGTTAATTATCTGGACATTTACACGCGTCCGCGTAGATGTCCGCCTTGTTTTAGGCGGACGTGTTGCTGTCCGCATATCTGTCCGCGTTGTTTTAGGCGGACGTGTTGCAATCCGTGTGCTGTCCGCGTGCTGTCCGCATGATATTAGGCGGACGTGGCAAGTCTGTCCGCTAATATCTCTGTCCGTGAGTCTGTCCGCGTGGTGTCCGCGTATCTGTCCGCCTAAATCCATGCAGACATACCTTATTCTATGCGGACACACCTTGTCCTGTCCGCGTGGTTCTATGCGGACACAGGGGTGGACACAAGTTTTTGACTTATTTTCTTCTACGAACTTTGACCGGCTCTAGATTCTTTTTTTGGACTCCGTTTTCCGACCCATTTGCGTCTATGCGTTCGTCTCTTCGTCTACTTTGCTTCCAGCTTGGTTTTCCTCATGTTTAAACAATAAATTTGTGAGATAACAATAAAACATAAACTAGAGGAAAACTAACCGAAGTGGAGAAATGAGCAAGAAAATGTGCTAATATAATATATGAAATACACCTATAAATCATGCTCATTTGGACTCTTATCACGACTGCGGCTTACAATTGAATACAGGAAAATAACCGGTTGGTTTAGAGACGGTAATTCCTCTAATTGATAATTGACCGATAATTGACCGATAATCTAGATTGTTCTTTAGGCGGTTAGTAAACAGTGGGTTCGTAACGAGAGTTAGAATTTGGTCTTTGCTAACTAGAATTTGCTAAGCGGGAGACCGGAGGTGAATTAACTTTGACCTAGGGTTTTACTCAGAATTATCTTAGGAATCACTTTGGAATAGGAATTATGGGTTTAGGGAGTAATAGTAACCGGTATCTCTTTCCCAAATCAGTTTCGTTACAATTATCTCGTTGCTTTTTACTGTTTTACTTTCTGTTTACAGTTTTTAAATTGTCATCAAATTAACCCCCAATTTCCTGTTTTAATTTGTTATTTAGTTCTTTTATTTCCTTTCCGGTTAGTAAAGATTTAAACTAGACATCGCCTCTTCTGGTTCGATACTTAGGGAATACTCTCTATTAAAACTTGCTAGAATTGACCGGTACACTTGCCGTTAGGTTTTATCCCAACAGTCTCCTCATCCATAACCAGATGCAGTTTGTTCAGCTTCTTGTCCACCTTTTCTTTCTCTATGTAGAAGTTGGCTTTCTTTCCTCTAGATAGGTTACTGAATGTGTCTCTACTATCATCACTGTTGTCAGTTTCAGCCTGTTCAGCAACAAGAGCCTCCTTTCTTTTCCTTGTGGATTGAGGTCCGATAGTTTTCTTGAACTTGTCGTTTACCTCTCGTGAGTGTTATTGACAGTCCCTGAGAAGATGTCCTTGCTTGTCGCATCCAAAGCACCTGTCTCCTTCCTTCTATCGATTTTCAAAGTCTTAAGAGTCAATTTTCTGCTGCACCTTTTGTTTGAATAACCTTTTGAGATGTTTCTTAGCGTAAAGAACCATTTCATCATTTTCCATGTCTAATTCTAAGGTCTTTTCTTCAGCAACCTGAATAGCAAGTCCTTTCCCTTTATTCATCCCAGCTTCCTCGCTCCTCTACTAAAGTTTTAGCTCGAATGCCATTAATGACCCCAACATGTCAACGATAGACATTTTGGAGAGATCATGGTTCTTGCATGATGTTGACCTTGATGTCGAATGAGACTGTTAGGGACCTAAGAAACTTCCTGGTCGGATCTTCATTTGATATAGCTCTACCTAGTACCATCATTTCGTTGGTGAGCTTGGTGATCTTGTATGCATCTCCGAAATGCTCTATTTCTCTTACTTTTTGAACAATTCCTAGTGGGTAAGTAGAAGCTCTATCCTTGTCTTCTTGATCTCTGTAACACCCCTATCGCTAATTACACAATTAACTCGTAATTGTCTTGTTCATCATTACCATCACAGCGGGAAATCCATAAACAACGGTGGGTGATACAATGCCGTTAGCCACCCACGTGACTAACAAGGCCTAAACAATAACAGTACCGGTCTGATAGGCCGGAATTCCCGAGTACTTAAACAAATACAACCATCATATCATTTCTAAACCGAGTCATATACAACTCTCCAGCCAATACAATACTCAACACTTATAAACCAATATACCGAGTCTACTAACGTACAATCCAAAATGCATCCCGTTCTCACAAGTCTAAATAAAAGTATCCATGAGTTTAACATCCTACTCGAGTCTATCCAAGTCTCATAATACAAAGGGGTGTACAACATGGTACACCGGCTACTCAAAAGGGGCTACAAGCCCGTGTACGACTCAGTAAACCATCCAAGATAATTCTAACTACCTAAGGTATAACATCACGGTCTCTCTCTCGACCAATCTTCCACCTCGGGTACTTGAAATAAAAATGATGGCCCCAAAAGGGGCTCAGCACAATTTGCTTGCATGAAATTTGCATACCCCCGTGCTAACGGGGGTACGCCAACTTCTTGGTCGCCTACATGGAGTTCATTTTTAATTCAAGCAAACATGTTAATATGAACAACACAAATATCATTGAAAGGCAACACTCAGCATAGCGTATCACACATACAAAAGGGAAGACAATTCACAAGTCATCCAATCATTAGTAATCGAGGCCTTGAGATTCTCTTCTCAAATTCTCACCTCATCTCTTTGTCAGTTAATACCTCATCCGGTTTAATCGGATGTTTTTTTTACTCTTTACTCCAGATCAATGACCCACACTAGTCATGATCTTACTTCACCAATTATCCTTCTCTTGAATAATCTTTTCAGTTAAGTTGGTTGACCTCCGGGCAGAGAAGAATATCTTACTTCCCCGGGTTACGCCCATAAAGGGTCTGGACCATGGCGGGAAGGTTAGGTCAGAACTCAAAAAACAACCTCTCTTGTTTCCTCATTCTCACGCGTGGCCGAAACTATATCGGGCTTCTCACATCCTACAAATTACCATTTTCTCAAAGTTAGAAAGGTCTCATAGTTAGGGAGTCAGTGAGAGTTTCCAATCAATACCTCATGGTTCTACGACCATCATTAATGTCTTTCATGAGTCAAACTTCAAATGTTAGTCACAACTCATTCAAGTGCAATGTCAATCACAAGACATAAAGGAAATGCAATAAATCATATTCGTGCATTTATCTTGATTAGGTGATGGCAAACAAACACACAATCACACAAATCGAGGTAGCCTCGGTAGCATACAGGGCATGAGAAAATCATACCTTACACGAAGGAATTACTCTAGTGTTTGTCTCATGCTCCTCAAACAATCCTCGCATCACTAATAACATTCCAAGCATTTCTATTAGTGTCAAGTTAATACGTAATTTAACGACTAATACCCCGTATTTAACCTCGTTGTCCCATTCATCTTAACTTTACTCATGTGATCTTAAGTTGTCAACTTTCACATCCAATCACATACTTGTTTATACTCCCAAGGACCTTTACATGTCACCAAACAAGTCCTAAACATCTCCTAATACCATTACCATTCAATCCCCATTCATTCAGAGGCATTAAAACACTCACGATGGCATTTTTGGGGTGGTCCGGGACTTGGTCTGGCCCTAAAGTCCCAGACCAATGCACTGAATCAATTCTTGGGTAAAAATTACAGGTGTTCAGGGACTTTGTCCCTAGCCTAGGCCCTGGACCATTGCAGTAATGTAATTTCAGCACCATTTTGATGTTGGTCTGGGACTTTATGCAAGACTTAAGTCCCGGACCAATGTTATTGGTGATTTTTGGCAGATTTTTCATGGTGGTCCGGGACTTCTTGCTTGACCTAAGTCCCGGACCCTGCTATGCTCTGCAACATTTTAACATTTTCATTTTTGTTCTAACTTCAACTCTTTGCCCAATTCTTTCCTAATCTTTCCTCATGCTTCCAAACATGTTCTAACACTATAAAAACACTTTAAACCACCCTAAACCATTGATCCAACCTATTACATAATTCTTGATCAATCACATAAATTCCCATTTTCATTTCTACATTTGCAACTAAATTCCTAGGTCTCTAAGGTGCAGATTTTGCTCACAACCTTACTAACCCAATTGTTTCACTTACCATTGCTTACACACAACCATAAGACCATACCAACCCATCCTTAGGCAATTGCATCTCCATTAGCTAAGCTTACTCACTAATTCCAAGGTCTTATACACTAGTCCATTTCTAGAAAAACCAAAACATTCATACATCTTAGTTGCTACAATTTTTTGCTCAATCCTATTCAGTCCTTCAACCAACAATTCATGGTGATTAATTAACCTAAATTCATCCCTATCAACTCCTAGTTAACCTTAAGTTCTTCACCTCATAAAGTCACCTACACCACTTGACAGAATTTTTGCCATAGTTCCCCTATAATTCTAACATGCCCAAATGTTTTATTTTCCATTGTCTTCATCACCTAATTGAAAGCATTCACAATTCAACTTTCATTCACCTAAATCCATTCCAACTAACCAAATCCCTAATGGATTCTACCAGCACCCAAATCACTCAATCCACACCAATTCACATCATAATGCTATACCGTAAATGACTTGGCTCAAGATGTAACACCCCATCCAAAACCTTAGCACTTTGTCAATAATTGCAGCGGAAATCATTACTTAAAAACATACCAAAAGGGGCGGTGTTACACGCCGTTAGCCACCCACGTGGCTAACAAGGCTGTTACATAATATGTATCGGTCTGATCACACGAATCCCGAGCATACTTACAACCTTCCAAAAATGACCATCCAAAAAGAATTACGATATACCGAGTGTAACAGTTCAAAAATCACTAACCAACTTTACATCCTCCAAAGTAAACGACCTCGAGTGTACAAACACTACTCGGGTTCAACATCCAAAAAAAACAACAAAATATCAACATCCTAGGATCTAAAGCCAATCTGCTTCCTCGATCCTCATCCTGCAAATAAACATAGCCCCCTAGGGGGTCAGCAACCTTTTGCTGGCATGGTTAACGTGCAGCCCGCTGACTACCGGGATACACGCAACTATTTGTCATTATTACATGGCGTTGATTTTATCATACAACATGCATACATATATAACAGGAGCTATTGCAGAACAATAACAACACATACATAGTGAAAACAGTTCACTTTAAGTAACAACCCACATGGTTAGTCAACTTGTAAGCCTAGAGGATGTCTTCATCCTCATATTAAGCTTAACACATAACACATTACTGTTTAGTTAGTCGGGTGAGTAACTTTAACTTGAAAGATGAGACGAGCGTAGTGACCCGAACACATCAACACATAATTTCCCCCTAGCCCGAGTGGAAGTCAGGTAGGTAGCTTTGGCTAAGCTATGGGAGGTCGAATTCCCCATAAAAGGAAGACTACCCTAACATAAGGAGAGAGCCGAATCTGATGCAGATGTCGACACCCATACATACACGCGTGACCGGAACGACCGGATTCCTCACTCCCCGGTTAGCACTCGTTAGAAGTCCCACAATGGGAGCTTAACATGATCTCACACAAGTAAGTGTTTAAGTCCAGTTAAACATACAAGGGAAGCAAGGCATAATATAGTAACACGCATCATAACCAAACACACATAGCCGGGTTAGAGCGTTCCTTAGGTTGGGAACGTTGTTACCGGATACCGTTCTCTTACGTTTCTAGACTTGGGTTAAATGATGGTTAGCACGCATTCGAGGTTACCGGTATCGGCACATACATGTCACATTAATAATAAAACTGTAAACTCGTTTCATGATTTAATCTTACAGGGTTGTAAACACACAAAAACACAAGTAGCACACAAGCCGGTGTAAACCGGTAGGCAACGGACTGCAAGAAAACCATACCTTGGTCCTTGCCGCTCTAGTGTTCCACCGTACGTGGTTCCTAAACACGATTGATAATGTCGGTTAATTAATACACTAGACCCTTGATAAACTTGTTACTTCACATTCCTTGTTTATTCTTCTTTCACACTTTATTATGATTTTTCCCCATCTTTTAATTGTTATTATAGTCCCCATACATGTTCTAGACAAACCCCCACAAACGGAAGTCAAAACGGGGCTCAAACGAGCAGTTTATGTTGAAAACAGTGACATGTCCGAACTTGTGTCCGGACATCAATGTTCGGACACAAGCCGAGACTCAGAAGTTGAAAACTGGCATTTGTCCGAACTTGTGTCCGGACATCAATGTTCGGACACAAGTCGAGAGCAAATCTGGGAAATTTTTAACATGTCCGAACTTGTGTCCGGACATCAATGTTCGGACACAAGTCGAGACTTAAACCCGTGAAAATCTTGGTGCGTCCGAACTTGTGTCCGGACATCGAAGTTCGGACACAAGTCGAGGAAAATTTTCTGAAGAATTTGCAAGCGTCCGAACTTGTGTCCGGACATCAAAGTTCGGACACAAGTCGAGGATTAAAACCTGTGAAAATTGACGTGTCCGAACTTGTGTCCGGACATCGAAGTTCGGACACAAGTCGAGACTAAAACTGGGAAGAAAATTTTTAACGTGTCCGGACTTCAAAGGTCGGACAGAAGTCCGGACATCACTGGAACTCGAAAAATTTTAAACACGGCGTGGCATGTCCGAACTTCCAAGTCCGGACGGAAGTTCGGACGTGCCTGTAAGTGCATTTTCAAATAGCGTTTTCAACACAGATTTACACCCAAACTCAATACAATTTTTGCATTATCTCCCCATAGACATTACATGTCTTTCCATATCATTTAGCCCAACAAAAACACCTTGACATCAACTCTTTCAAAATGCCAATTTGTATACCAAATCCATCAATTTAACAACAACAACACAATGTATAAAACCCTCAAGGTTTGGCACTTAAACAACAACAATTTAAACACTGAATTTCCTCATATTATTTGCAACACCTGCATTTCAGTGAGCATTTATTTGCACTTAAACAAAAACACATCTCAAGCTCATACATGGTTTTAAGGTAAGTCAATTACCTTGGTTTGCTTTTCGACTTTCCCCCTTTCTCTTTACTTGTTCCTCAATCGGTATTCAACGGGGTAAATTGCTACACTAATGACCAAGCCAAGATAGCCACAATGAGTATTTAGGGTTTATAACTCCTTTAACCCTAGAATTAGAAATTGCTTGAACACAAGGAGGGAATTACCTTTTATTTCAAAATGAAATGCTTGGTAATGGAATTAGGGCTAGCTCCAACTCCTCAAGGAGATTGAACAAGCTAACAAGGAGAACAAGCATGGTGTTCAAAATAGAGAAAACCGATTTCAAGAAGGAAATGAAAGAATGAGTGAGTTTTTGATTTCCTTCTTACCTTAGAACAACAAGAAGACACTTGGCTTCAAGAATGTGAAGCTTTTCCTTCAAAATGGGGTACACCCATGGAGATGAAGTGTGGTGTTTTGAGATTTTGAAAGGTGCAAAATGATCTCCAAGATGAGAGGAGTATTTTGGTGAAAGAATTTCTTGATTTGGAGCTAAGATGTGGAAGTTACAAGAGATTGAAGTTGGGGCTTCTTTGGCTTTGTGAAATCGCCATGCTTGGCAAAACAAGAGAAAGAGAGCTGGGTGAGGGAGAAGGCAACCGTGAGTGAAGAGAATGAGGGGGAGAGAGAGAGTGAGAGAGAGTTTTGTGTGTGAGAGGGAAATAAATGTATTTTATTGTTTTGTAGTTTAGTAAATGAGTGGTATTAATAGAATAGAGAGGGGAATAAAATCTGGTTTTTATTTTACAATATGAGAGAGTGGCACTTGGTCATTAGCAGATAACACCCGTTAATTCCCGAACTGTCGGTTTTGACAGTCCGGGTCCGGTTTCCGGAATATATATTTTTGATTCTAAAAATTCTTAGACTTTAATTAGTATATAATTATAGTTATAAAATCAACTATAATTTATACAAGTCCGCTTTAGGCGTTTAACGTCACGTTTTTCAGTTTTCTTGAAAAAAAACGTGTTTAAAGTCTCGTTTGTGCATTTAATCCATTATATGGATTCGTTTCTTTCGGGAGTTTCTCCCACATGTTCTTAATGACTACTTAAGTCTTAAAATATATTAATTATGTAATTAACTAACATATTAAGGTTTGGGGTATTTCACAAGAGCCCTTAAATCACACAACAATTCACAATCGCACTAAGCATTAATCACAATTCTTTCTCATATGAATTAAACACATTTCCAACTAAATTTTGGGTCATTCTTTTAATTTCCCATCCCAACATTAGCAACAATAAAACAATGCAACCTTAATCTCACAAGGCATTCAAAGATAGTTTCAAAGGTAAGTCATTTTACCTTAGAATTTCCTTAGTTTCTCCTCTCTCCTTTCCTCATTTCTTTCTTGCTCTTTCTTTCTTCTTTGCTCTTTTTTTACAAACTGGCCAAATGGGGATTTAATTGCTAGTGCTACAGACCATGCCCAAGGAGATATAATGAGCATTAAGGAAGTACTTAAATTCTAGAACTAACCCTAGAATAGAAGGGGGTGATTTAAAGCTCTAAAAGGGATATTACCTTGCAATATCTAGATGAAGTTTTTGGCAAACAAAAACCACAAGCTCCAGCACTTTTCTTGAAGCTAAAAACTGGCGGAAACAAGTGGAACAAGAGGGCTCAAGACATGAAAATTTTTGGTTGTAGAGAAAGGCTAGAAAAGAGAGATTTTGAACTTCTTTCTTACCTTAACCAACAAGGGAGTTGTCTAGCTCACAATGGTCTTCTTCTTCCTTCAAATAGAGCTCCGGCCATGGAGATGAACTTTGGTGTTTTTAGATTTTGAAAGGTGGAAAATGATCTCCAAGATCAGGGGAGTACAATGGTGTAATTTTTTTGAGTAAATTACTCAGAACCCCCTTGAGGATTTAGGATATTACAGTTAACCCCCTTGTATTTATCATAATTATTGGTAACCACCTCAAAGTTGAGGTATCTTTGACTACGAGCCCCCGAACTATAACTCTGTGATAAAAAAGTTAACTATGTGTTGACCTATTAGTTTAATCACATTAATAATGCCAGGCGGGACAACAAAACTACTTAATCAACATCGTCTAACTCTCTCTCTTCCCACTTTATATGCATTTTCAAGGAAGCGTTGACATTTTTAGGAAAATAACAATGCAGATTAAGTAGTGTTTTTTGTCCAGCATGACCTTATTAATATGATTAAGCTGATAGGTTAACACGTGTTAACTTCCTGATAACAGAGCTATACTTTGGGGGCTCGTAGTCAAAGATACCTTAACCTCAAGGTGGTTACCAATAGTTATGATAAATACAAGGGGGTTAACTGTAATATCCTAAATTCTCAAGGGGTTATGAGTAATTTACTCTTTTTGGTGTTTTAGCTTTGTTTAAGCCATAAGAATGGAGGAGGAAGTTGAGCTGGGTGGAGGGCAGCTCAAATCGCCATTGTTGGAAGTGGAAGAAGAGAGAAGTCTGGAGGGGGAGGGAAAACGTGAGGGATGAGAGGAATGGGAGGAGAGAGACTCAAAAAGTCAATTTTGTACTTGTTTCTAATTTTTGCTTTTTTATTTTGTCTTTTACTAACTAATAGCGTGTAGGGGATTAATTAGTTGAGAGGGAGAGTGCTGACTCACTCACAAAACTGGCCCCTTTAATTAATATCCTGGGAGGGCATTTTCATCTTTTCACAAGAAACACTACTAAATTCCTGGTTTTGACACTATTCACTAATCGGGCCCACTTTCCGGAATTTTCTTGTTTTGTTAATTTTAATGGCTCTAGACCTTCACTAGTGTTTAATTATAGTTATATTATTGACTATAATTTTTACGAGTCCATTAAACTACTTAAAATCACATTTTCAAGTTTTCTAGAAAAACGTGCTTTAAGACTTCATTTGCATTTTTAATCCACTATATGGATTCGTTTTCTTTGGGAATTTTTCCCACAAATTCTTGGTGTAAAATTAAGTCTTAGGAATCAATCTAGAACCCTAGTTAAGATCATATACCTTCTATAGTTGCTTAACGCACGTTTTTATGTTTTATGCCTTTTTAAGCGTTTTCCCTTTTCTTTTGGTTTTACTTTCTTCACCAAATTCTTTAGGAATCATTAGGCCTTTAAATATCATATTAGACTAATTCAATCACCATATCTAAGTCCGGGGTATTTCAATCTCTCTATTCCCTTCATAGGTAACTTCAAGTGTCTTGTATATCTCCTTTGCGGCTTTGAGGGAAGAGACCTCTGAATGTTGCTCTAGAAGTAAAGTGCAATGAAGCAGTTTTACTGCTCGTGCATTGAAGACAAGTTTATTTACTTGTTCATCCATCTTGATGTCAATTGAGAAAGGATTGCCTTGTGCATCTTTGCAAGTGTATTCACCAACACTTATCACCCCGCCAGATTCTTGAATCTTCCGACTTGATGTGGAACTCCATCTTATTCTTCCAATGGGTGTAGTTTTTTCCATTAAAGGGAGGTGGTCGAGTTGGAGTTGCTCCTTCTTCGGAAGCCAACATGCTGGAGTACACCATTGATCGCTCCAGGAAGGTGAGCTCTTCAAAAGTAACCGCTATGATACCACTTGTTGGTCGATTGGTACTCCATGACATGCCTTCGACTGGTCCTGGATGTGTCGTGCATCTTTCACTGGATAGGTAAGAAGAATTAACTAGATGTAGGTAAGACAAGGATGTAATTTTAAACTGAAAACCTCTTTCGATTGAGAATCACACCCTAGCAATTTACTCAATCTCCCTCCACGCCCACCTATGGAATACAGGACAGTTTAGAACTTACTATCGAAGTCCTTCTACCCTGGTAGACACACGACTGACAACCTCTCAAACCCTCGACTGTTCCCTGACTTTCCTAGCTACCCTTGTACACTCAATACTCTAAGTTTCAACACTTTACTCGCTTCATGTTACTGCTCTTTACAAGACCTCACACACTCACTAATCACTGGAGCTCTCTGGCTTTCACATTTTTACAAGCCTAAGTTCTCTATAACAATATGCACAGTTATTGGCTCTGTTTCAGTAGCGTCAACAAATGAGGCCGGTTGCTTCTTTATAGAGATGATGATCTCTCCTCATTAATGGATTCCAAAGCTTGGCATTTAGTTCTTTGAAGTCCACAGACAAGGGTGATGCGACTAGAGACGAAACATATGAAACTGGTTACATCTTTATAGACTTTGGTGATTGCTTCTAATTTGTGGAACCCAAAGCTTGTCTTTTGAAACCTCTGAAGTCCATGCTTCTTAGTGTCTTAGCCACTATTGCACCTGAATGGGGGACCACATACAAGAATCCCCAGAAGAAGACATAATCCGGAAAAAACAAGAGAGTGATAGTTGCATTTTCTACACTATCGTTTGTCTTCTTCCTCCCATGTCTCCCACACGTTTGAGCACTTGATCTCCAAAGATAAAAACGTGCAGGTTATCGTTGAAATATCTTTGCTGGAAAGGGTAGCATCTTTCTTCATTAATTTTAGAAGTTATAGTGAGTGTACTTGTGAGTCGTATCTATAGCTTCGACCTGAGCGATCATGGACAGGTGCCTGACTGCTGGGCACCAGTCAGAACGGTAGGACCTACTTGTAGCCTTGCGTACAAGTGATCTCGAGAATCCTTATTGTATGAAACACTTAAACACATACATCAAATAACCAGGGACAGTTTGTTATCATCAAAACTATAAGGAACTTGACTTAACACTGGCCATGTTCAACTTCTGGTAATCATTACAAACTCTCCACCCCGTGGTAGTTCTCTGAGGGACCAACTCTCCCTTGGCATTGGAACAACCGTGATACCTTCTTTTTAACCACCTCCTTCATGTTCGAGTTGAGTTGTCTTTGAGGTTATAATAATGGTTTGTAGTTATCCTCCATGAAGATACAATGAGTGCAAAAATAAGGATTAATCCCTTTGATGTCGGAGATTGACCACCCAATGGCTCCTTTTATGGTTTCAAAGCACCTTCAGAATACTTTCCTCTTGTGCACCTGTGAGAGAGGAAGAGATAATAACAGGTAGATCACACGGGTCAGTCAAGTAAGCGTATTTAAGATGTAAAGGCAAGGGTTTAATCTCCAAGATGGGAGGCTTTTCAACCAAAGTGGATGGTTTGTGTGCAGCCTACTCAAGTGGCTCCAGTGATGGGTAGCGTTGTCATGGTCGCGTGAACCTACTATCTAATTCAGCTATCACCTCAAACACCTCTGATTCTATTTCCAGCTCATCAAAAGATTCTCACAAAGCTAATTCTAAAGCATCAAAATCATTTAATCAGTGAGAGAGGAGGAATGTTCCTGCGCAATTGAATCACACACATCTATTGCAAAAATAAGGGGTGAGCATTTGGATAATTCGGTTAACCGAAATCCAAACTATTAAAAAAATTGGATTTGGGTAATTTCGGCTAAAACCGAATTATCCAAATTAAGACCAAAACCAAATTAACCATTATCCAAATTATCCGAAATCTTTTTTAGTGAAAAACTGAAAACCGAATTGAAATCCAAATTTTAGCTAGTTTGGATTTCAACAAACTGAAATTTAGGGTTTGTGTTTGACTAATTGTCACTAAAGACGAGAATTAGAAAAGAGAATATTTTTTTAGTTTGGATAATTTGGTTAACCGAATTAGACAAAGTCAAAACCAAAATCCAAACCAAATTATAATTTAGATAATCCGGTTAACTGAAATTCTAAATTCAGTTAGAAAATTCGGTTAAAAATCAAAACAAAATTCGGGTAATTTGGTTTTTGGATTAATCTAAAATATCCAAACTGAATGCTCACCCCTAGCGAAAATATCCACCACTTGTGAGGCTCTCTTCATTATCCTAGACATGTCAAATTCAAGCTTCTCATCATGAAGTTGCAAGATGATTTTTCCTTTCTTAACTTCAATTAAAGATCTAGCAGTTCTTATGAAAGGACGACACAAAATAAGAGGTACCCTAGCATCCTCCGCTATATCAATGACAATAAAATCTACAGGAAAAAACAAAACTTTGAACAATAACCACTACTAAGTCCTTCACTATCATTTTCAGGAACACTAACGACCTTTCAGCTAATTGCAACTGAATAGAAGTAGGCATGCATTCACTAACACTGAAATTCTAGGGGCATAAGATTAATACTAGCTCTAAGGTCACATAACCCACTACCACAATTAATATCAACAATAGAGCAAGGTATGATAGGCAAATCGGGATCTCCAAGCTTGGAAGGAAGGCTTCTCAAAAGTATATATGAAACTTCCTTGGTGAGATGTCTTGGCCTCTTACAACAATCTCTTGTTGGAGATGATATCCTTCATGAACTTGGCATAGATCGGCATCTGTTTTAAAGCATTAGAGAAAGGGATAGTAATTGTTAACTTCTTGAAAATACTTAAAAAATTTCCAAATTGTTCATATAGGTTTTTCTCTTTAAGTATGTTTGGAAAAGGAAGTCGAGAAATATGTTTTGAGATAGTAGATGGATTAGATAATTTAGGAGACTCTTCTCCTTCGAAGATTTTTCAGTGGAGATGAAATTTCCTCAATGATCTCTAGATCATCCTCTGGTGTTCAACCCTCTTGATCTTCGAGTTCAGCTTGTAAAGAAGATTCATTGAGGAGCCTACCACTTCTCAAGGTCACCACTTTGGCTTGTTCTCTTGGGTTAGGCTTTGCTTGGCCAGGTTAAGTTCCCACTTGTCTTTGAGCAAGTTGTTCTATGATTTTACCAAATTGGGTCTCAATTCTTTGGTTAAAGGCATCTTGCTCAGAGAAATTAGTTTGAGTGGTTGACATGAAGTTCATTGTCATACTCTACATATTTCATATGGCCTCCATCTTAGAAAAGTTACCGTCAGAAGAGGAAAAGAATGGTTGTTGTGGCTTGAACCTCGGAGGACCACCTTGAGGTTTATACCCCATTTGAGAGTTGTTTACTTGTGAAGGCCCTTGAGACCTATATCCCATAGAGTTGTTGAAAGTATTACTTGGTCCACCTTGGGTTTGATCATTGTTCCTCCATGAGAAATTTAGATGATTTCTCCATGTGGCAATCTCATTGATGTAGTTACAACCAGGGCGGTTGCTAACGATGTTAACATCTTCTTGCTCTTCGATGTAACTTCTTCCTTCACAAAAACTAGTCTCATGAGGACCTACACATATAGAACACCCCTTTGTGGCTGACGTAGAAGATGATGAAGCAACTGATTTGGCATTCTCTTTTTGAGATTTGGCTAGTTTCTCCACCGTCTTTGTAAGAAAAGATATTTGGACTGATAGGTGATCGGTCAGGTCAATGTGAAGAAGAACGGCTGCCCTTGGATTTCGTTCCTTATTTCTAGTCCATTGCCTCGTGTTGCTAGTCATCGCCTCAAGAAGTTCCATCGCTTCTAGAGGAGACTTAGTCATAAAGCTTCCTCCCGCAGAAGAGTTCACAAGGAGTCGGTTCCCATCATTAAGCCCATTAAAGAACGATAGGCACACATATTGATCATCGAGACCATGTTGAGACCAATTCATTAGCATCTCCTTGAAACCGATCCCATGCGTCATGCAAAGTTTCTCCTGGTTCTTGGTAGAATGTATTGATCTCTTCAATTAGTTGCCTCGTTCTATTAGTTGGGTAGTACTTGGTGAGGAGTCTTTGAGCCATCTGTGCCAATGTGTGGATTGATATTGACGGTAGGCTTCTATACCACCGTTATGCAGAATCTAATAAAGAGTGAGGGAAAAGCTGCAATCGGATTCTCTCATTGATCCGCCAAGAACGCGTTTGTATGCCCTTCGACAAGAGTCACACAAAATCGAGCAAGGAATTGAGAGCATCACTGACTACTACACACACTGGGTGAAATTTGGAATGAACAAAGAGAGCTGATCAGCATCGCACCTTGCACTTGTGGATCAGCTACTTAAATTCTTAAACAACAATAAAACGAAAGGATCTTTGATTTCCTGATGGGCGTGAACAGCTCCTACAAATCTCTACGAAGTAACATACTGATGATTGCTCCATTACCGACCCTCGACCGTGTACATTCCATGCTGAGGCAAGAGGAGAACCATTGGAACTCATAGAAGATGAGAAAAAAATGAAAACATAGAAAGTCTGGTTTTCACAAATACGAACCCTAACTCGAGTAATCAGAGCGCAACAACATGAGACAAAAGCCTAAAAATGATAGCAAGGGTAAATGTTCACACTTTAAAAAACCGAGACACACCTATGATGAATGCTATTGGGTGAAGGGAACATTCCCTAGCCATTAGAGGAGCATACCATCAAAGTTCAAGAACCCATTGTTGTTGCACTCTCTGAAGATCAACACAAAGACAAGGATGAAGAATCTCTTGTTCCAGGCTTCAACTGTGAACAACTTCAAGTCCTGACAACCTATTTCAAGGATAAAAAGACCACATGTACAGGCCTTTATCAAAGACAGTTAGTTTCGTTGAATGCATACCTGGAGCAGAATCTTACTTCTAGTAAACAAGAAACTGGTTTTTACAATCAGTTCATAGGTACCCTGATTTTTACAATCAGTTTGCAGGTACCCTGATTTTTTCCCTTGCTACTAGTTTAATAAAAGATTTTATAAACTTATGGATTATAGACTCAGGTGCTACGAATCATATTTATGGAAACATAAAATTGTTTGTTGATGATGATTTTGTTGCTTGTGAGAACTCTGTGAGAATGCCCGATGGGCTCCCTGGTTGCATAAAGGGTTTTGGAGTCGTAAAACTGACTAAATTTTTTTTGCTGAAAAAGGTTCTTTATGTTCCTAGTTTCAGGTTTCATCTTTTATCTATTAGAAAGCTACTCTTACAAATAAATGCTAAAATATTGATGTATTATAATATTTGTTTTCTGCAGGACCATGATAGCAACATTCATGTCAATTTAGGCTATGCGAAAAAGGCTTGTATGTTCTAAAAGTGGATTGTTTATATGCTTTTATTGATAGAAGGAAAAACCAGTGAAATACCCCGAACTTAATTATAGTGATTAAAATTATCCTAATATGTATTTAAGGGCCTAATAGTGCCTAAGGAATATTGGTGAAGGAAATAAAACCAAAAGACAAGAGAAAACGCTTAAAAAGTGAAAAATGTAAAAATGAGTGTTATGTAACCATAGGAGTTATGTGACCTCAACTAGGATCCTAGGTGGATTCCTAAGGCTTATTTATGCCTAAATAGTATGTAGAAACAATTCCCGAAGAAAACGGATCCATAAAATTGATTAAAACCACAAACGAACCTTAAAGCGTGTTTTTCGAGGAAACCGGGAAAACGCGACTTTAAGCGGGTTAGACAAACCCGTAATAATTTTATCCAATCAAATATCTATATTTAGACATTATTGAAGGTCTAGCACCATCAAAATTAATTAAACGAGAAAATTCCAGAAAACAGGTTCCGGTTAGTGAATAATGCAAAAACGGGTAATTGTGGGGTGTAAACTGTAATAAGTACACATTAATGTGTCCCATTTGCAAATAAGAAAATAAAATCTGAATGTGGGTGTGTGTGTATCTCGGTTCCTACCCCTCTCTCACACACTCTAATGCACAAAAGACAAAAGAAATAAAATAAGATAAAGTAGAAAAAGTACTACTTACTTTACTTTTGGAGATTCTCTCTCCTACCCATTCTCTACTCCCTCACGTACTACTTCCCCCTTATTCTCTGATTTCTCTTCTTCCTCTTGGAGCTCCATCCATGGCGATTTGAAAAGCCAAACAAGATCCATCTTCTTCTCCATCTTTGACCACTCAAATCTCCTCCAAAAATCACAAAATTTGTACCGTTGGAATCCTCTTGTCAAGGAGAACATTCTCCTCTGTTCAAAAATTGAAAACCTCCCATTCCATCTCCATGGGTATTCCTCATTTGAAGGTTTGAAACCACCATTAGAAGCTCCTCCTTCATCTTGTTGGCTTAAGGTAAAAGGAAATCCGAAAATCTCTCATTTATTGCTCCTATTTGCATTATAAGAATTCCTAAAATGTGAGCTCTTGTTCCTTGTTATTCCAGCCGTTTTGGCTTCTTCTTGGAGCTGGAAATATTGCCCTCTTGCTAGTCAAGAACTCTATCTAGTGAGTGAAAGGTAAAGTCACTCCTAAACCCTAAATATAGGTTCCTAAGTTCTAAGGTAAATTTCTAGGGTTTAAGTGTTAAATTAGATATTCATTAGTGTCTTGGATATGGACTGTAGCAATGCCTAATTGGTGAACCAAGAACAAGGGAAAGAAAATAAGAAATAAGGAAGGAGAAAGGAAGAAAGAAAAACAAGAAGTTAAACACCAAGGTAACTAACTTACCTAGTACAATTTTGGTGTTTGTATAAGTATTGATACTGTTTGAGTATTGTATATTACTACAAGTAAAAGAGGAATGGTGAGTATGAAATGGAGTAGTTAGTAATGTGTATATGGATGAGTAGAGGCTCTTGAGCCAAGTGTATGTATTAATGAGTAGGGATGGTGGAGCTAAGTGAATGAATGTGTAAGTGCTGGAATCAAATGTGGGAATAATGCTTGAGATTTGTGTTGATTATGTATGTGAATAAACAGGGATGTGAATGGAGTTGAACAAGCAAATAATTCTTGGGAAAATACTTAAGAAAACGGAGAAACTCTGTCGAAATTTACTTGGGAACTAGGTGACATAAGTGCGAAATGTTGAAGACGGAACCTAGGATAACTAGGTGTGTTTTAAGTTTGAATTGGGAGATTAATCACTTTGGAGACTAGAGTAGAAGGAGATAACATAAGCTGTGTATTAGGAGTGCATTAGTGTGAGGTAAGGAGTGAGTAAGAATGAGGAGAAAAATCTGTAGCATAACAAGTCCTGGGGGAATTAATACAAGTACTGGAATGTAAGTTAGGAAATAATTTGTGTTGATTGGTATGGAAAGAAGTAATGAGTTAGTAATGGATTTTGACATGTTTAGAAGGCTAATTAGGTGCTTAAACATGTGGGATTAAGTGTAGGAACAATGGGGAATTAATTAGGCAAAGTATGGAATGTAACAGATTTTGAAAACTTAAAAATGTGTAGAAATTGTAGCAGGGTCGGGACTTAAGTCCAGGACTAAGTCCCGGACCAATATATGAAATCAGGCCGAGAGTTAGAAGTGTAGGGTGGTCCGGGACTTAGGTCCCATACAAGGACCCGGACCACCCCATGAAAAATGTCTGAAAGTCTACTAAACACCTGGTCCGGGACTTGACTAGGGTACAAGGACCCGGACCACCTTGAAAAATTGTTCTAGAGTACAGACCACTTCTGGTCCGGGACTTGACTTATGTACAAGGACCTAGACCATGTGTAAAAACAACCCGAGAGTTCAGACCACAGGGTGGTCCGAGACTTAAGACCCGGACAAGGTCCCGGACCAACCCAGAAAATGAAAAATAAGTTTAAAATATGGTTTTTAAGGAAAGGTAAAGGAGGGTAATTATGGTATAAGATAATTAGTACTTAATTAATGATGTTTAAAGGTCATTAAGGGTATAAACAAGTTTTAAAAGCAATGAAGAGTAAGTAAACAATGTGTAAGTGTAAGAATTGTAAAGACTTAGAAGTTATAAGTCGGGGAAATGTAAAAGATAAAACGAGTTAAGTTAATTATAGTTAATTAACCGCTCGATCGCGTGTATGTGATAGGATTCGAATAGTTGAACATCGAAGGAAAGTCGGTGAGTCCACGTTGACGGTGAACTGTATGATTTTCTCATGCCCTGTATCCTAACCTGGTTTGTAACACCCCAACCGCTAATCCTATGCTTACCGTCCAATCGTCCTATTAATCCTACGAGTTCGCAGCGGTATTATTACTGTAAATTGTATAAATCCCTAGGCTCCTAAGCAGCCTTCTCACGTAATTCCTCGGTCGGGATCCTAATCTATCATCAACTCTTCAAGTTCTGTCGAATTACCTTGTTACCGGGAAGGGGGTGCGCTAAAGAGGGGAGAGAAAGAGAGATTCGTAACAACGCAATGCAATAGCGAGAATTCTGGAATATTGTTCGCGTGCCTTTTATTGAGGGGGTGAACCCCTATTTATAGTGTTTCCTACTGGCCTTTAGCCTATTACATTGTGCCAGGTTGGCACATAAATATCTTGGTAAGTCTACAAAATATCTGATAAATATCTTATGGACCTGTCACAGGCGACCGGCCGTGTTCGTGCTCTATTTGGTGTATTTGGTGCCCGGTCGCAAACGACCGGACGCTTTTACGCTATATCTCGGATTCCTGGCGTCTGGTCATAAATGACCGACCGAAATGCTTCCTATGGCGACCGGTCACAGACGACCGGTCGTCCTCTATACCATGTTCTAGGGTTCTTGATGACCGGTCATGAATGACCGGTCGATGCTTGCGGCCTGCTTGGGCCTGGACAGAGACGCCCGGTCGTTGCCTTGGCCTCCCTTTTTCTTGCTCTTTGTTCCGTTGGGTTGTTGCTCTCTTTTTGGGTCTTTTGGGCGTATTTTCCCCTCTTCATCAGTCCCACAAGTTCTACTTTTTGCGTCTTGTGAGGAAAGTAGAACTTAGAACCTGACTCTTTCGGCTCGGATTGGAGGGCGAGGGTAAAAAATTTTGCTTTTTGCTTTCTCGTTGGGCCTTGCCTCTTCGTTTCCTGTCTCCCAGTCCCACAAGTTCCATCTTTTTCCCTCAGGCAAAAGGATGGGACTTACTATAGTCCGTGCGATGCGCGTGCGCCATGGCCGTGCCCCACACGCGCCTGCGTTCGTACGAAGTGGCCGTTGCAGAATTTTTATCGTCTCGCGCACGCCAGCCGTCACTGCAGAATGTGCAGAGTCTCTGCAATTTTCCTGCAAAAGCGCCCTTTTGTTCGTTTTTTATTTTAAATATTTCGGAAATTGTGTTACCTCCTTTTAAAAGGTGTTGGGAGGGCAACGTTTTTCTCTTTCCTCCAATTCTCGCATTTCACTGACTTTCGAACTTTCTCTCTTTCGCTCCACTATTTCCGCTTTCTCTCTCTCCCTTCACTTTGCCTCTTCTTCCCTGCTCTACTTCGCTGTTTTAATGGCGTCTTCTAGTTCCAAATCATCCCGCGTTTCTGCTAAAAGTGCCATCGTGGGTTTCAAATCGGACGGGAAGTTTCGTCCGACACTCTTTAAACCAAAGTCCGCCTATTCCAGTAATCGAGAGCCGTTGCCTAGCATTCTTGATGTTAAGGCTCTCGATTCGCTTCTTGCGAATGTGGACGTTCCCACAGGAACCCAGGTTTTTCTTCCCTCTGAAGATTCGCATCCCATGGACGATTTTGGTCGTGGGTATGTCGTGTACTCCGACTTCTTTTTGCGCGGGATGACGGTTCCTCCCCACCCGTTCGTATTGGGGTTTCTAACTCGCCGCTGCTGTACGCTTGCTCAGCTTCACCCGAAAGCGGTGTGTCACCTCCATGCTTACATTGCTCTGTGCGCCGAGAAGGGGGTGGCGCTTTCCGCTACGGAGTTTGTTCAGTTCTTCACTAGCAGAGTCGATTCCAACAATTTAACCATATCCGGTCGGTCCGGATATTCGCTTTTTGAATACAAGAAGCTTGCTCAACGCTGGAACGCACGGTGGTTTGTCATCGTCCCACCTGCCGGGAGGTATCTCGGGGTCGCCTATTGCCCCTCGATTATCAGGGGCTCCCTGCATAGTCCCACGGTTCCGAAGTCGGAGCTCACCATGTCCCGAGCCCTGAAGGCGGTGGCTGACCTTCGTCCGAGCGTGGAGGACTTTTTTACCGGTCCACGCCTGGCCTCACTTACACATTCTGAGGGTGAGAGTCTTCCTCTCTCCTTCCTGCTCTTTTTATCGTTTTCTGTCTCGTCCTGGGCTTACCTATCTCCTTTTCGTCGCAGATTTTCCTCAGCTCGGGGCGAAGGTTGGCCCCTTTCACAGCTGGCAACTGGTGACCTTCAAGACCGGGGAAGGAAAGGTGGACTACTACGCCACCTTGGAAGCTGTGGAGGAGTCCGTTCTTCGCGAGGAAGAGGCGGTCGTTGTTGGCCGGAAGCGGTCCGGGGAGGAAGCTGATCACCCGGTCAAGAAGCCGAGATCGGCAAAGGATGGGGAAGGGAGTTCCCCTCGGACTCCAGAGGCCCGGTCGCCTGACACTTCAAACCAACCAGGTACTTGGTACACTAGTCCAGGTTCCGGCCGTCGGGTATTCTTCCTCTTACGCCCGGGTCAGATCTCAATCTTAGTCCGTGGGACGAGAGAGGGCGTGCATGTGCGGTCTTATCCTTCGTGTTCCACCTGTTTTTTTTATTTACCTCTTCGTTCCCTTGGTCGTTACCTGCCGCTAATGTCTTGGCTCTACTTTTCTTTACTTATCCACTCTTGCGTGTTTCTCTGCTTTGCAGCTCCCGAGGCTGAGAAAGCCAGGGCCAAGGGGGAGGCGGCCGGTCAGCCGCTCCCTACTGAGCATCGCCAGAAGACCCTTGGCTCGAAGGGTAGGATAAAGCATATGGCCAAGAGGACGAAAGCCTCCGACATAGTACATCTTGATGGGTCGGGTGCTTCAGATGCCGCCCCACAACAGGGGCCTTTGGGGGAGATCGCTCCTTCTGGGTCTGGGACTTCATTACCCGGGGGCGACGGCGGTGGTGCGGGCGTTACGCCAGGTGCGGCTCAGGGGGAGCCCGCGGACTCAGGGCTTCGCTCGAAGGCGAAGGGGGTGTTGGTGCCTCCCCATCGTCCTCTCCTCCTCCGCCCGCTCGTGAGTCCTTCTGTGGCCCGTCTGCGAAGGATGGCTGGTGTTACCACCGTGGTCAGCCTTTTCCTGTGCTGTCCGTGACGGAGTCATCCTCCTATACCGAGCTGTGGAAGGAAGCCACCCGTATGTCCGGATCCTATCTCTGATGGTCTCTTCGCCCCTCTGAAGACCACGACCGCGGCCAAAGAGAGGTTGAGGATCGGTGGGGGTGGAGCGGACGCCATTATGCGACACTCCTTTCCGCTGGAGGCCTCGCTTAACCTCATGTGGCAGGGGATCTTCCGAGTGAGCGGCTCATCCCTTCTTAACTTTTTTGGGCTGCTTCTTTTTCCTTTTTCTTTCTTTGGCTTATCATTTTATTTTGTGCAGACGGTGGCCTTTGCACAGGGTGTGGACTTGCACGTGCAATCTCTTTTCTCGAAGCTACGCCTGGAGGAGAGCCGGGCCCGCAATGCTCAGGAGGAACTGAAGATAGAGCGATCCTCCAACAGCATCTTTGTTGACACCGTTCAGGAGGAGATCTCCAGGCGGGTGCGCGCAGACCGCGGATATGAAGAAGGAGCTGGGCGATGCCCGCCGGTCGTATACAAAGCAGTGTGACGAGTACGAGGAGCAACTGAAGAGGTTGCGTGAAGAGAACTTTTCCCTCAAGGGTCGGATCCGGTCGCTGGAGACGGAAGCTGCGTCTTTTGAAAAGGTACGAAGTGAGTTTGCTGACCGGTCGTTTGCTTTTTCTGATTTGGAGTCCTTGGTGGGGCAGGCTCGGGTTTCCCACGACCGAGAGGTTGAGGGCCTTCGTGCCGAGAAGACCACTTTGACGCAGGAGAAGGCGTCGCTTATTGAGGGGAAGGCCAAACTTTCTCAAGAACTTCATTCTGCCTCCGAGGCGAATATTGTCCTGAAAAGGGACCTGTCGTCCTCCGAGGCGAGACTGGCGGAGGTGGCCCGGGCGGGTGAGGTCCTGGCTTCCGAGAAAGAGAAGCTGTCTGTCGAGCTCCAGAGGTTGGCTGGCGAGCTTGCGGCTTGTAAGGAGCAACTGCTTTCCTCTGAAGAGAAGCAAAGGTGTCGGGGGAGGAGTCCGCTAGGCTGCGGTTAGAAAACTCCGAGCTGGCTTCGAGAGGTGATTCTTCGCCTCTTCGCTCGTTCCTTATTGTCCTTACTCTTTTTTTGACAAGGGGTTTCCTCCTTTCTTTTTTTACTTAGGCCCGAGGCCTGGGAATCCCGTTGAGGGACTGGAGAAACTGAACCTGCGGATTGATGATCTTGAGGAGGAGTTGATTACCGCCAACGCTAGCCGCGACCGGTATCGGGCTTGGGGTCAGACGTTGGAGCAGCAGGTGGCCAGCCTCGAGGCTTACTCTCGGAAGGTGCGAGAGGACCTGCGGCAGCAGAGCACGAGGCTCGCTCACTTGAAGGAATCCTTCACCTCTCAATGCGGGAGGATGGTGAAGACCTGCCGTCAAATTGTTTCGAGGTTCTTCGCGGGTAGGGGTGAGGTTATGGATGACGGTCTTTACCAGGAGTTATCCTTCAAGGGGGTTGCGCACAAGACCTCCTTTTATGAGGTTCTTGAGAAGTTCGGGCGCCTTCCCGGGGAGACGTGCCTTGTCCCTGGCCAGGCATCATTTCTGCCTCCCGGGAGTACTGCGAATCAGGGTGGGGTAGGCCTCCGGTCGTCTCCCGGGAAGTCCGGGTCCTCGGAGAGTGTTCAAGGGGCTGCTCCTGCGAATCTTGACGCTGTTTAGGAGACTTAGATCAGAGGAAATTTAGATTAGTCTTAGTTATCGTCCGTTTCCATCTTGTTTTTTTGATATTGTACATACTTTCAATGATTAATGGAATTACTTGCCAGTTATTTCGCTGGTTTATGCTATCTTTGTTTCGCGGCCCGGTCATTACGACCGGTCGCTTTTGATTGCGCGTGTTACCGATTGCCTTTTAGTTGATTCGTTTTTGCGGGCGAGACCGGTCATACTCGAGCGACCGGTCGCCACGCTTTGTCTTAAGGACGTGACCCGGCCGTTTTTGACGACCGACCGTTCCCGTCCTCCCCGGTCGTTTTAGCGACCGGGCGCTTCTGTTTTTTCTTTCCCAATCCTTGCTTTTGGTAGCCAAGCGATGGTACTTGCGGTTATCCCCTTTTTCCTTTTCCCGAGAGAGGGAGAAAGAGTTTGCCAGGGGAATTTAGCCGAGGTACGGTGTGGCGTCCCACACCTAATGATTCACCCATTACAGGCGACCAGAGCTCCTAGAGTTTCCGGAGATGGGTTTTCCGTTTTTTGTTCTTGCTTGAGTGCGACAACTCATAGCAAGATTTTTCAGGGCATTGCATCCTGTAGGGCATTGCCCGGGTGTTTCTTTTCCAGGGCATTGCATCCTGTAGGGCATTGCCCGGGTGTTTCTTTTTCAGGGCATTGCATCCTGTAGGGCATTGCCCGGGTGTTTCTTTTCAGGGCATTGCATCCTGTAGGGCATTGCCCGGGTGTTTCTTTTCAGGGCATTGCATCCTGTAGGGCATTGCCCGGGTGTTTCTTTTTCAGGGCATTGCATCCTGTAGGGCATTGCCCGGGTGTTTCTTTTAGCGTTCGAATCTTTCCAAAAATAATTCCTTTATTGATGTTGTCAATGAGTTACATTGATTTTCATACATAGAACTTCTTGAGGCATTCCGCATGCCAGGAATGGGGCAGTTCGTATCCTTCGACATTTTTCAGGTGATATGAAGCTCGTCCAACCTTCTGATGGATGATGTAAGGACCTTCCCACTGGGGGTCGAGTTTCTTGGGCTGTTAACCTCCCTTAGGACAAGCTCGCCGGGGATAAAGCTTCGTTCCCTGACCCTGCGGTTGAAGTACCTCTCGACTTTCCTCTTGTCTTTCACCATCCGGGCGGCCGCAACGGCTCTTTCTTCCTCGAGAAGGTCTAGGCGGTCTTTTACCCCTTCGTTGTTGAGCCGCTCATCATAGGATTCGCAACGGACCGACGGGATCATAATCTCAGCTGGGACGACTGCCTCCAGGCCGTAAGTTAATCTGAAAGGTGTTTCTCCCGTCGGTCCCTTTTCCGTCGTTCGGTAGGACCACAAGATTTGGTGTAATAGTTCGGCCCATTCCCCTTTTCGGCTTCCTAACTTTCTCTTTAAGGCTTTTATGATCTGTCCGTTTGCATTCTCGACCTGTCCGTTGGCCTGGGGGTGTGCCACCGATGCGAACCTTACCTCGATTTTCCATTGCTCACAAAACTCCCTGAACCTGTCGCAATTGAACTGCGTCCCATTGTCAGTTATTATAATTCTTGGCAGCCCGAATCTACACACAATGTGCCTCCACACGAATTCTTGCGACCTCTTGGCTGTGATGGACACGGTTGGCATTGCCTCCACCCATTTTGTGAAATAATCAATAGCCACATATACGAACCTGAACCTCCCGGGAGATGCCTCTGGGAAAGGACCAATGATGTCCAGTCCCCACATTGCGAACGGGATCGGGGATAGTATGGCCTTTTGCACGGCCGGGGGGTTATGTATTTTGCTGCCGTGCTCCTGGCACTTAGTGCACTTTCGGATGTATTCCTTGCAGTGGCTTTGCATTCTCGGCCAGTAGTAGCCGAGTCTCATGATTTTGTGGGTCGTGGCTCTTTCCCCTTGGTGGTTTCCGCAAATCCCTTCATGTACTTCCTTTATAAGTTCAATTCCCTCTTCGTCCGTGACGCATCTGAGGGCGGGTCTGGCGAAAGACCTTTTGTAGAGGCGCCCCTCTTCAAAAAAGAATGACGCCGCTCGTCGCTTCAGGGTTCTGGCTTCTTTATCCTCCGGGGGCAATTTTCCTTCGAGGATGTACTCCACGATCGGGGTCATCCAAGATTCCTGGCACGAGGGACTCGGCCGCCAGGACCTGTGCCTCGTCTACGCTTGGGCTGGTTTTTGTCTCCAACCACACCTTACTTGGTATCCTTTCGGCCATGCTTGCTAATTTTGCTAGTGCGTCCGCTTCGGTGTTTTTTGCCCGAGGAAGGTGTTTCAGCTCACATCTCGAGAAGCTTGCCTTTAGCTCTTGAACCCTTAGCAAGTACCTCCAGAGCTTTTCTTCCTTTACTTCATATATGTTGTCGTGCTGGCGGTGACCAGCAGGGAGTCTGAGTATACCTCCAGGTCTGTCGCACCTAGGGCGATGGCGACTTCTAGGCCTTGAATGAGAGCTTCGTACTCGGCCTCGTTGTTAGTTACTTCGAACTCCAGCCGGAAGGCGTAGTTGATGTCCCGTCCGTCGGGAGTCTGGACTACAATCCCCGCTCCCGCTCCCGTTTTGCACCGAGCGCCGTCTACCTGGATGATGAAGGGGGTGGGTGGCTTTCCCTCTTCTTGATCGAAGCTAGTCTCTGTTATGAAGTCCGCTAGGGCTTGAGCTTTGATCGCCGTCCGCGGTACAAAGTTGATCTCGTATTGGGTGAGTTCAACTGCCCAACTTACCATGCGTCCTGACGCATTGGGGTTGTTCGTTATTTGTTTCAACGGCCAGTTAGTCCTTACAAGGATTCGGTGTGATTGAAAGTACGGTCGTAGCTTCCGGGACGCCACCACTAGGGCCAGGAAGACCTTTTCAATATTGGTGTAGCGTCTTTCTACGGGAGTCAGGATTTTTCCTGTGTAGTAGACGGGGATCTCCTTCTTTTCGTCTTCCATGATCAGGACCGCTGCCACCGCCCAGGCCGATGCGGATAGGTAGAGATAGAGGTCTTGACCGGGCGTTGGGACTCCCGCTTGGGTAACTCTCGAAGCATTTCTTTGATCTTCTCGAAGGCTTCCTTGCATTCTTGACTCCACTGGAACTTGCTGTTTTTCCTTAATGTGTTAAAAAACGGGATTGCCTTTTCTTGTTTTGAACAAAACCTGCTTAGGGCGGTGAGTCTCCCGTTAAGGGCCTGGACGTCCTTGATGCTCCTGGGGGGGCTGAGGTCGAGAATCGCCTGGGTCTTTTCTGGGTCGACCTCTATTCCCCGCTGCCCCACGATGAAACCAAGGAATTTTCCTTTGGTGACTCCGAATACACATTTCTCCGGGTTTAGCTTGATTTGGAATTTGTCGAGCGTGGTGAATGTTTCCTCCAAGTCTTTCATGTGCTGTTCTTTGGACGGGCTTCTCACGACTATGTCATCCACATAAGCCTCCACATTTCGCGAGAGCTGCTCCCGGAACACTTTGTCTATCATTCGTTGGAAAGTTGCGCCGGCGTTTTTCAACCCGAATGGCATCACCTTATAGCAGAAAACTCCTGCCGAGGTGACGAAAGAAGTTTTCTCGGAGTCCTTCTCGTTCATCTTTATCTGGTTATACCCGGAGAATGCATCTAGGAAGCTCAGGACGGAGCTTTGGGCCGACGAGACGACCAGTCGGTCAATCGATGGCAACGGGTAAAAATCTTTGGGGCATGCCTTGTTCAGGTCGGTGAAGTCCACGCACATCCTCCATTTCCCATTAGATTTCTTTACCATAACTACGTTCGCCAGCCACTTGGGGTAAGACACTTCTCTGATAAAACCCGCCTGCAGGAGTCTTTGGACTTCTTCTCGAGCAGCCTGGTCCCTCTCGGCCCCGATCACCCTTCTTCTTTGGCGGATTGCTGGGTGTGTGGGGTCTACATTGAGGTCATGCTGGATAACGCCTGGGTCTATTCCGGGCATCTCTTCCGTGCTCCAGGCGAACGTGGCCCTTCTTTTTTCCAGGAATCTTGTTAGATGGACTTGTTCTTCGCTGTCAAAGGCATTTCCAATCTTGAAGGATTTGTTAGGGTCAGTTCGTAGCGGTACCTCTTTTGGGAGATCAGCCGGGGTCTCGTACCGCTCCGTCGCTTCGTCGGGGAGGGGGAGTTTTCCCTTGAATTCCTTCTCAGACCCCACGGTTCTGACAGTCTCATTTCCTGGCAGGTTTTCCATGATCCGTACCTCGCATACCCGCGCGACTTTCTGGCTTCCTCTTACCGTGACGAGCTTCCCTGACCTGGTCAGGTACTTCATCTTCAGGTGGTGGGTGCTACAGATGGCTCTGAAGGCATTTATTCCCGGCCGCCCGAGGTACATATTGTACCCTGACAGCCCGGGAAGGATGAAGGCTGTCAATTCTTCCGTGCGTCTCTCATCCCCTTGTCCTAGGGTGATGGTGAAGTCGATGCTCCCTGTAGACTTGGCCGAGATCCCTCCTACGAAACCGCCCAACACAGCTGAATAAGGCTTGATCCTGTCTTCCGGGATCTCGAGTTTTTTCACCGCCTCGGCAGAAATGACGTTGGCACCCGCTCCGCTGTCGACCAGGATTCCTCCCATCATGCGGTCATTCACCTGAGCCCTTATGACCAGTGGGTCGTTATGCGGGTATAGGACTCCGTCTTCATCATCCTCAGTGAAATAGATCGGGGGGAGCTTTTGGTGTTTCGCATCCTTCTTGTCCGGGAGTTCTTGGTGAACTTCGTGGACGTGCCTTTTTCTTTCATTGGGGGTCAAGGGCCCTACTTCTGAGAATAGTCCTGTGAGCATTCTCAAGGAGGATTTTATTAGTTTTTTTTTTTTGTTAGCATTGTTTTATTTGCGAACTTCAAGATACGTGAAACTTTATTGAGATGCAATCATTTATGTAAAAAACTTTAATAAGATAGCAACGAGTTACAGCCCCCTGCCGGGTACAGAGGTGATTCTTTCTTTCTAAAGGGGGGACTTCGCCCTCTATCTTAGAGAATTACCCTAGGCAATTTACAGACCTGTGATTACCCCGAAAGACTTGCTATGGTCTAACTCGGGGTGGACCTCTCCCTCCGGTTTGGGCCGAGAGGACTGGCTACCATGATGGTGCTTTTGCTGGCCTCCTCTTCCTTTCTTCTTGTTCTCCTCAATTATCCTTAGCTCCTTGGCGAGGTTCGCGCAGTTTATGGTTCTGTGGCTGCGGTGCCCGTGGTACTCACAGAAGGCCACCGGCACCTCTCCTGGGAAGGGCTTTCTTGGTGGGGGCAGAAGTCCCTCTCTCACGGCAGCGGCATACTTCCCTGGGTCTATAGATACCGTTGGGAAGGTTCTGGAGCTCGAGGCCTGTTGTCCCTGGGGGGCCGGGGTCTTAGAATAAGGCTTGTATCGGCTTCCCCCTTGGTGCGATCCTCCGGTCGCGACCGCCCCTCCTGTCTGGCTTCCCTTCTTCTCACCCGTGGCGGGGGCTTTAAAGCTGTTGAGGAGCTCCTTGGCCTTATTCTCCGCGACTTCTGATTTAAGGAAGTCATGGATCATCTCAGCCAACTCACCATGCGACTTCGGCGCCCTGGTGGCTATTTTTCCAGCGAGGCGGGGGTGGGCCAAGCCATTCCCGAAGGCCTTGATCAGTATCTTTTCGTCTATATCATCGATTTCGGCCACCTGCTTGTGGAACCGCTCGCTATATTCTTTCACGGTTTCCCCCTTCGCCTGCTTCACATCCATGAGCTCTATTGTTTCTCTTTTTACCCTTTTGCTGGCCGCAAAGTACTGCTGAAACTCCTCGGTGAGTTGTTTGAAACTGGAGATCGACTGGGGTGGCCTAGACGAGATCCAGCTCAAGGCTCTCTTGGAGAGTGTCCCGGGAAATAAGTTGCACAGGGCGAGGGAGCTAATCCCCTGGGTGTTCATGGCGAACATGAATTTCTTGATGTGCTGGGCCGGATCCC
The DNA here is from genome assembly GCA_023374045.1 of Limonium bicolor. NCBI lineage: Eukaryota > Viridiplantae > Streptophyta > Magnoliopsida > Caryophyllales > Plumbaginaceae > Limonium > Limonium bicolor. The sequence goes on from JAIOTZ010000990.1 coordinate 30,633, forward strand.
CAGTGCCGTCGTACTTCTCCACCGCCGGGGCGACGAAGTGGGGCGGAAGTTTAGCTCTGCGGATCTTCTCAGAGAAGGGGTACAGGCTCATGTCAATGGCATCGTCTTCTTCTTCTTCGAGGGTGATTAAGGCCTCTCCTCGGGTGCCTCTTTTCCCGTCATTGCTCCCGGCCGCATCCCGGCCCTTTAGGAGGTCTATCGCCTCTGACATCTCTTCCCACTTCCGTTGGAATTCTTCGTCCCTCTGCATCAACTCCTGTTGCAGGAGCTCGTTTCCTTCCACGATTTTCTCGTCGATTGATCTAGTGAGGCTTGCCAGCATGTTCTCCAAGTCCTTTTTGGAGATGGAGTCGTGGGTTGTCTCTGGTCCAGTGCTCCCGTCGTTGGTTTGGGGATTTTTCCTTGTTCTGGGTGCCATCTCCGTACCTAACCTGCAAAAAACACAATTTTGTTCTCAGATGTGTCGACTTCGTATGTTTTCCAAAGTTATTATTCCCGTTGTGGACTCGTGGTTGCTAGATCTGAGCTGTTCGCTTTCCCACAGACGGCGCCAAATGAAATCGTATAAATCCCTAGGCTCCTAAGCAGCCTTCTCACGTAATTCCTCGGTCGGGATCAATCTATCATCAAACTCTTCAAGTTCTGTCGAATTACCTTGTTACCGGGAAGGGGGTGCGCTAAAGAGGGGAGAGAAAGAGAGATTCGTAACAACGCAATGCAATAGCGAGAATTCTGGAATATTGTTCGCGTGCCTTTTATTGAGGGGGTGAATCCCTATTTATAGTGTTTCCTACTGGTCTTTAGCCTATTACATTGTGCCAGGTTGGCACATAAATATCTTGGTAAGTCTACAAAATATCTGATAAATATCTTATGGACCTGTCACAGGCGACCGGCCGTGTTCGTGCTCTATTTGGTGTATTTGGTGCCCGGTCGCAAACGACCGGACGCTTTTACGCTATATCTCGGATTCCTGGCGTCTGGTCATAAATGACCGACCGAAATGCTTCCTATGGCGACCGGTCACAGACGACCGGTCGTCCTCTATACCATGACCGAAATGCTTCCTATGGCGACCGGTCACAGACGACCGGTCGTCCTCTATACCATGTTCTCGGGTTCTTGATGACCGGTCATTCATGACCGGTCGATGCTTGCGGCCTGCTTGGGCCTGGACAGAGACGCCCGGTCGTTGCCTTGGCCTCCCTTTTTCTTGCTCTTTGTTTCCGTTGGGTTGTTGCTCTCTTTTTGGGTCTTTTGGGCGTATTTTCCCCTCTTCAGTCACACACGGACAGGGTTTGGTCAAACTGTTTGAGATAAAAAGAAGTAGGTAGCTACAGCATAAAAGTGTAGGTAACTCATCTAGGTGTCATAGGTAGTTGAATCACTATATGTGCAGGTAGCTTCCTAGTATAGTGGCAGGTAGCCCTGTACAAAATAACATATAAACCAAATAATTAAGAGTAAATTGATAACGTTTATATGTACTTAAACAAAACAATTATAATTACTCTATTATTCAAAGCATTTTATTATATATATATATTTAATTAAATATTAATATTTTAGAAATAGCATTAGCTATATAAATAATAAATATTAAATTGTGTACATGATGAATTATTTTCTTTTACAATTTTGACCGTGGATAAAAATAATGCCACCAATAAGTTTTAAAAAGGCTTGACATATGGGATAATTACTTTCTTAAACTTTATAATTTTAGTTTATTATTTTCATATAAAAAAGTTTAAAAATTAGTTACCTCAATCTAAAGAACTTAACTACCCGACTGTACAACATTGAGCTACCTGACTCATCTCCGGTCAAGTTGTTTTGACCAGATCCTTTCAAAACCTTACTTTTAGCCGAGGATTACAACAGTCTAGTCATAATTATCTACTTTGTAGTCATACCACAGTATGATCTAATAATGTCACCCACAGTATGAAATTCACCACCTCTCTACTACTAACTAAAAGTATCGATAATAAAAGTTTAGCATTATTTTCTAAAACTCGAGTAGAATAAACTGGGTTGCTATTCGCAGTACAAAATTACTAATCGCCGCAGTACAAATTTTTTTTAATTCATATTGACATTGTACACATGTAATGATGTCGTGTTGTAACTTTTGTTTTTTTTTAGAGTAAATTACTCGGAACCCCCTTTAGGATTGGGTATAATGCAATTAACCCCCTTGTGTTTGTCATAATTATTGGTAACCACCTTAAGGTTACGGTATCTCTGACTATGAGCCACGAACTATAACTTTGTTATCAAAACGTTAACTACATGTTGATCCATCAGCTTAATCACATTATTAATGTCAGTCTGGATAACAAAACTGCTTAATTAATATTGTTTAACTCTCCCTCATCCCAATTTAGATGCATTTTCGCGGTAGGGTTGATGTTTTTCTGATAATAAGAATTATGATTAAACAGTGTTTTTTGTCCAACATGTCATTAATAATGTGATTAAGTTGATGGGTCAACACGTGGTTAACGTTTTGATAAAAGAGTTATAGTTCAGGGGCTCATAGTCAAAGATACTGTAACCTCAGGGTGGTTACCAATAATTATGATAAACACAAGGGGGTTAACTGTATTGTACCCAATCCTCAAGGGGGTTCCAAGTAATTTACTCTTTTTTAAATAATTTCTTTAGCGTAAACAGTAAAAAACACTCTGATTGTTACAAAGCATTATAAACCCGTATTAATTGCGTCAATATGATTTTAATTGTGACTCCATGTAATTTGGACGACATTTTACGTTATGTTTGACTAAATTACAAACATTGGTACATATTCAGAATGTCGTACTGAATTCGTAGTTAAAAACGCCAATTTCAGGTGAAAAACGCTCAAATTGTAATAAAAGACGTTAAACCCTTTTTAATCGCATTTAAACGTTATAATTGTGACTCCACGTAAGTTAAAGACATTTTATGTTGTGTTTGACTAAATTACAAACATTGTTACACTTTCAGAACGTCGTACTGAAATCGCAGTTGAAAACGTCAATTTCGGGTAAAAAACGCTCGTACTATATATAGCCTAACCTTCCTTGGAAAATTCATTTCTCTCTTACTCACTCTCTCTCTTCCTTAAGAAGCTATCTTCTGACTGCCAGAGCCGCCGCCGGAGCCGCCATCGGAGCCGCCACCCGCCGCCGCCAACCACCGCGGGACCATAGCTGGAAAATTTTTCCAGTGAGTTTTTCGATTTTTTTTTGCAACTTATAGATTTGGGTGTCTTGAGTATGAATTTGGTGTTAGTTTTTTCAAATTCAACATCATTTGAGCTAGATCTAGCATGAAACATTCGAAATTATTTAAAAAAAAGGCGGACGAGGAGTAGGGCGGCTCTATTCGCGCTAGGGCGAGCACCACCGTGGCTCTACCCGGAGACAGGCGAGTACCACCGCTGCTCGACCAGGAGACAAACGAGTATCCCCGCTACTCGAGCTACCTGCGGGTGAGGAGGCGTGTGGCTCGCCCTGCTGTGCGCGCGCCCGATGAAGGAGACGAGGACCCCTGGTGCTCGAGTCGGATGGGGGCGAGTACTAGGGATGACAATGGGTGACGGGTGCCCGTTTCACCCGATCACCCGACCCGCTAAAACGGGTGAAAAACCCGAAAAAAAGGGTGAAAAACGGGTGACGGGTAAAACAGGTTCGGGTGACGGGTCGGGTCGGGTGAAATTTTTTCACCCGGTCACCCGACCCGTTCACCCGACCCGTTCACCCGACCCGTCACCCGCATACATATATATATATATATATATATATATATTTAAAAATTCTTAGGTCATGGTTAATTCTCTTTGTTTTGAGTATGTTGTTGACATTAGTTGACATGGTATGTCTTATTAACAAATATGGATGTTTTTTAGCAAAAAACTAAGCTTATATAGGTGTTACAAAATAAAAATATATGCTAGGAAAAAAACGGGTGATGGGTTCACCTGAAATACCCCAAACCTTAGTATGTTGTGTAAATGTTAAACTATGGTATTTAAAGGCTAAAAAGTGCCTTAGAAACATAAATGAATCATTTAAACCATGGTAAACACAATAAAACACTAAGACATGGTTTGAGCAAAAACATGCTCTAAGCTTGGAGTGAACTTGGTTAGGACCCAAAGAGCCTACCAAGACTTGATAATGTTTAATAATGACTTTATAAGGCTAATTAAGTCCTTAGGAAACTTTGGTAGACAATGAAACCAAACAAAACACAAATAAATACCTTAAGGTCAATAAGAGCAAAATGTGCTCTAAGCTTGGGATAAATGTGTATAAGGCCTAATGGTCATACCTATGCCTTAATTATATGTTAATGAACATATTAAATCAATTACCAAAGAAAACCAAGCTTGAAAACAAGTTAAAACACAAAATGTGCTTTAAGAAGTCTTAAAGCACGTTTTTGAAAAATTGTCTTGTAAATGAGTTTTGAATGGCTAAATGTCCATCATTGCTCTTTAATTAACATGTGTACTATATAGTATCACGTTTGGGTGGCCATATCAATGGGAAATCAAAAATTTCACTTCTATGTGCCTTGTTATTGGTGAATAGTGATGTTTATAACTAGTTTGTAACATATAATGTTATAAGTGATTAAGTTGGTCAACAAAGACCAAAACACCCTTGCTACTATTTGGGGCCGGTTTTCCTTAGTGACTCACCACACCTACACAAACAAATGAGTTAACTAAATGATAAAGCAAAAGTTACTATTCACTTTAGTACAAATATCTTCTAAAAGCAAAAGCAAACCTCATTCTCTCATTTCCCTCCTCATTCACACGTATCCAACCTCCTCCAACCTCTCTTCTTCTTGTTCTCTCTCGGTAATAAGCACCATCACCATGGAAGTTCATCTTTGACCACATGTAAAACCTAGCTCACTTAACCAAATCAAAAACAAACACCACCATTCTCTTAGTTAAGCCAAGCTCTACAATCTTGTCTTTTCAAAACTTCAAAACCTCCATTTCGGTGCCAAGAGAAACCACCATGGGAGGAGCTTGAGCTCACCTTTTCACATATTCTTGTTCTCCTTTGCTTCAAGGTAAGGAAACTCAAAGAAAATCCATGTTTCCCCCATGTTTTCATGTTGTCCGAAAATTCACCTCACAATGGTGTATTTATCTTGCTTGTTTTAGCTTCATTTGAATCTTCCAAGGGCAAGGAGGAGTCCTCTCTTGATATATATTCAAGCTCTCTTTCCATTCCAAGGTAAAACAATCATGTTAATACCTTAAGATAATATATGTAACTAGGGTTTACAATGAGATAAAGCTTAAAGCTTATATACTCATTTCAATGTTGGTATATTGTTTAGTTGTTGGCAAGGAACCAAATGCCCTACCGGTTTTGTAAGGAAACAAGAAAGAAATTTGGGAGGAAAAGAGGTAAATATGCTACCTTAATGTGGTTTAATGCCTTAGGAGAAATAAGCTTATAATGCTTGTTAAAACTACCTAAAGAGCAAATGGTGAATGACCTAGTAAAGTGTTCTCAAGGAGATTAGTAAAAGAACATATGTATTGGTGTATGTATTTGCAGGTCAAAGGCATTATTTATGTGGGAAATTCAGTGTTTAAGGATTATGCAATTTAAGGGCCTAAGAGCCATGTTATTTAAGGGCCTAAGTGCCAAGCAATTTAAGTTATGCACTATATTGTGATGTAGTGCTTAATGTGTGAAGTTTGTGTATAAAATGTGTTTGATGGATTTTAGGTGTTCTTGGATGCAATAAGGTAGAAACCTAAGTGTTTGGATGTGGGTATATACTAGAGAAGCTATGGCCAAATTTGGGAAATGTGTAAGAAGTTCTAAGTGTGGTAAGTGAGTTTTGGTGAACTAGGAAGGATTAAAGGTGAATGAATGTTTACTTGAGAAGAAAACATGTATTAAGGTGATTTAGAGTGATGCAAGGATTTAGGTGTTGTCTTGGAAGTTCTAGGAATTCAATGGGTGTTTTGTGAATGTATTAAAGTCTTGGAGAAGTTGTTTAAGGTTTAGGTAAGGTTTTGAGTAAGGAGTTTTAAGAAGTTGTGAAAAGGAGATTTAGTTAGTAGGAAAAGAAGTTGAGAGATGATGTTAAGGTGTAGAGGAAACACCTTGGTATTGTGGTCATTATAGGTGAAATGCCACCTAGAAATCATAAGGAGAAAATATTGTAAGTGTTAGGAATTTTGTGGAGATATAAGTAAAGGTTTAAGGAATTAGAAAAAAAATAGTTTTTGTGAGTGTTTAAGAATATCTTAAGGGTGTGTTTGAAGTGCCAAATGATGTTAGAACACATTAAGAGGCCTTAGGAGAAATTTGGTGATGATTTGGCAAAGTTTGGGAAAGATTAGAAGGCGACCGACCCAGGGGCCGACCCAGTTTTTGGGTCGGTCGAGCCTCTGTTAGGTGTTAGGGAAGTGTTCGGTGAAGGTCCGACCCAAAAGGGTGGGTCGGACATGGGTCGGTCGGTTAAGTTTCAAAGGAAGGAAAATGTTCGCACATGGACCGACCCAGAATGGTGGGTCGGACGTGGGTCGGACGGGCATGTTTGTAAGGAAGTAAAAGGGTTCTGTAATGGACCGACCCAGTTGTGGGTCGGACGGTGGGTCGGTCGGACCAAAACATGGTTTAAGGTTATGAAATCATATGTGATGATGGGGATTGGTAGGTAATGATGTTATAAGGATGTTAAGGACATGTTAGGTGAGTTTTAATGACAATAAAGTGGGCTAAAGGTTGTATTAAGATGCGAGAGTAAAACGTGTTAAAAATGTAAAGCTATTTGACCAAGTTAACGGGGAAAGTTATAAGCATTAGACCTTAAAACAAACATGTTACCCCAATGTTAATAAAAGAACATGTCATGTCAACAGTTGTTCGAGAATTGCTCGAGGAACATAAGTGGACGTGGTAAAGTGGACCCCGGTGACAGGTATGGTTTTCTTGCAACCTGTGTCCTACCGGATTACACCGGCTTGTATGCCAATATGATTTTCTATGTGTTTGCCACCTTGTAAGATTAAAACATGTAATGAGTTTATAGTAATTCATTTATGTGGCGAATCTGGTCTCCGATACCATTTAACCTCAAATATGTGTTAAACCTTAGCTAACTAAAACTAGGAACACATGAGTGATCGGTATTCGGAGTCGACGGCCCAAACCTTGGGAACGTGCTAACCACGGCTATGTGTGAGTTAGTTGGACATTGTTGTTGTATGCAAGTGCGTGAACCTCCCTTGTGTGCTTAACTCGGTTATGATACCGTATGGTTTGTGGATGTGGTAGGCTCCATAATGGATCTCTAACTACTTACTTATAAGAGTATATGGGCTAATGGGGGGTGAGGAGTCCGGTATGTTCCGGCCACGCGTGTGATGGATGGGGGTCGTTATCATATCCAGTTCGGCCCCCTTGGTGTATGTTTAGGTGGTATTCCAATTTGGTTTCAACCTTCCCTTAGCTTATCCAAAGCTAGTTTACTGACTCACGTCGGGCCATAGGGGCATACTGTGTTGTTTGGTGTGCTTGGGATCACTATATCCGACACACCTTGGGTTTAAGTCAACCGTCCAAATAACAGGATGGTGATGAGGTAATTAACGAGCTTGGTATGAGTTTGGCAACAATCTCTATGCTCATGGTATGGACTAACTATGGTGGAAGGATCTTAATGTGAACCGTTCTCGAGGTGATATGTAATATTATAATGCTATGCAAATTCCCTTGCTATGCTTTGGTATATATATATATATTGGATGTTTTAAAAGAATGCAACGTTGTCATGTGTACATCGAAGCAAGAAAGGTTTGTTATGTTTTGTTATGTGTGGAATGAGTTATGTTGTAGGATATGGAATGTGTGGATCATGGAAATGAATCCCAGCTTGCGACAAGAGGCATTTGAGGATAACCCGATTAATGGGTACATGCCGTTCGTTAAGGAAGTAGCTCCATTTTAGAGGAGAGCCACTCTAGGGTTTAAGGAATCATTGGATGGTTGGTTAAGTGTGGATGTTTTGGTTATAGGTTGAGCCCATCGAGGCGAAATGCTATGTGTTGTATGGTTATGGCTTGTATGCATGATTTAAATATAATCAACTGCATGCTAAGACGACAATTAGTTGTGCGTGGCCCGGTAGCATGTGGGCTGCGGGATTACCATACCAGCAAAGGTGCTGAGCCCCTTGGGGGCCACCCTTTCTCTCCTTTTCTATTTCAGGTACAAGGAGCTGGAAACCGTTCGAGAGTAGGACGGGGCAGATGTTTACACATGGGCAGCCATTTAAATGGCGTGAGTATGATAGGCGTAGTAAGACCGAAGTTGTTATCGGCAATAGTTTGTAAATACTCGGTACAGGGGAAGTGTATGTATATAATAAATGTTGAAGATGGAATGAGGATTGTATTGTGAAGTTGCTCGGGAATCTAGTCCATCAGACCGATACAATTGTACATGTATTAGCCTTGTTAGCCACGTGGGTGGTTAACGGCGTGTAACACCATGGGAATAAGTAATGTGATGAGTTGAGTTTCCGCTGCAGATTGTTATTATGTGTTTGTTGTTGGATGGGGTGTTACAAAAAGTGGTATCAGAGCGAAGTATCGCTCTGATGACTGAATTACCGAGCTTAGGAAGTACCGAGTTAGGATTTAAGTACTTTGGGTTAAGGGTTGAGTGATAGCGTGAGAGATACGCTAGATAGGAACTACCAGTGACTACTGGAAACCTGCAATATCCATCCCACCCTCCACAATCCCTGTTTTATAACTTGGGGAAGAACGCCAGAGAGATGGAAGTCCACTCTTACTCGGGAATACCCGATCTGGCTGTTATTACATACCTTTAGGGTACGGAGAACCTGTCACACGGTAGATCCCGAAAACTGGGAATCCCGGAGACGGTCTCCATCTGGACAATGTTAACCGCATTTAATAGTGAAGAATGAAGGATTTGTGTATAGAGGAATAGAATTTCCGGCAACCTGGGTCGACATGCAAAGCAGTCGAGAGTAACCAGCTTGCAACGCACCTACCGTGCAACAGGCAAGAAATGGATTAATAACACCCGAGACAAGTGTCTACGGAACTACAGTTGATAAATAATACACCAACGGTATGCCAACCGACAAGGGAACTACAACGTAGTGCCCAAATACGTGGAACGGGATACAAAGAGAATACAATACTAAGGAAAAGGGGTCTCCCAGAATGGGAAACACCCTAGTTGATGATCGTCATGCGAAGACAGTAAGAAGTCGCCTAGAGAAGTTATTATCAAGGCAGTAAGATCAGTGAGGGCCAACAAGGCCACTGATGACAATATGGGTTGAAACATACCACAACCGTATGTGTTGAACTGATAGCCAGTTAGCATGGCGCACTTGCCGTAGCAAGTGCTGCTATAACAGGGCTATTCGGAAAACTTATAGCCACTACAAAGTACTTGGAAAAGTACAATAAAGTTAAATGTGAATGTCATAACAGTGGAAGGGCCTGTTAGCCTAACCTCTGTAATTGGAAACACACCAGTCAGCAAGAAGCTAGACTTGGCTAAGGTAAGAAGATGTTGTGAAACCATGGAAAATTTTTCTTTCAACCCAGATTTATTCAAACTCTTTTCTTTTCAAACCAGATTTTTCTTCAAACCAACACTTCTTTCCAACCTTCTTTAAACCAAACCAGTGAAACCAAGAGCAACTGACAAGGATGCAACAGTGGATAAACCTTCCCTCGATTAAGTTCGGGAAGTAAAGAATGAATATTGTCACGGGACAATATAAGGGAGTTGACAACAGAATACTTCACCTAGGCGTGTGACGGACACTACAAGTGTACCAACTGTGTTGTGGGACGACCGCACTCCGATAGGAGCATGTGGGCCTGACAGACCTACTTATAGGTTAGTTGGGTAAGTAGCAATGCATCAGTATGATACCCCATATATGTATACGAGTAGAGTCCGAAACACGGGAAGTAGTCGACTCCGTCTACGGTCAGCAGTATAAATCAAACGAAAGCTAGAAAATACAAGGAATGGTTGAAATTAAGGAACTCAGTTAAGTTAACGAGATTAAAGGGATTAGTGGATTCCTTTCAGGGGAATGTTTGGGAGTTAAGAAGTGCGAAGTGCACAAACGATTAAGTAAAGACATCACATATGTCTTAAGGATCCTTAGGGATAAAACATGTTAGCTGGAATGGTGACCCAGCCTGTACATGGCAAGCAGATGCCTAATGTGGACGCATTAATGTGCAATGGACGGGATGAAGATCCCAGAACGAGTATCTGCACTATCAGGAAATGTTGATCTTCACAGAAGAAGATAGTAACCGTATAGAACGCAAAAAGGCGTGGCTAACCAGATGTACCAATAATTGTGAACCAGATGTAAAGGCATAACGTAACAACACCCAGGAGCAATCCTTGAGGGGTGTTCGCATCAACAATGGTTGAATGAAATGCATGATAGAAACACAAGGGTTGAAATTACACCCAGTTTAGACATAAGTTGTCAGGAGACGGACTGACAAACCTAAGGGGCATCCCATGAAAGGGAACGGAATGCAACGACCTTGTCATGGATGCCAATACAACCTCTAACCAGGTAATATTGTACAGAGAAATACATGTGTGTGGACAGCCTACAATGAGCTCAG